>BMAO01030741.1:0-21871 GCA_019973975.1 Trichonephila clavata
CAGGCATGTCAAAACTCATTTGATATCACGGGCCACATGAACTATTTTATATTAAGTTGAGGGCCGTGTTTTTCCAATGTTTAAAAAATTAATTAAACAAGATTTAGAATGATTATATTCTATTTATAAAAATCAATGTATTACATATTATACATATATAATCATTTAACATTTCCTTTTATTTTTAAAATATACATGTTTTACATTGTTTTATTAAAAAACAAAAATAAAAGTTGTAATATGAAATACAATTTAATATTTCTTTTAAAGATATTTAACATCGTTTGTTTTCTCTCAACTCAACGTCAAAACTTGGTTGAACATATTGAGCTGATGTAATTTTAAAAAATGATAAATGTTTATCATTTAATCTTGATTTTCATAATTTTTTATTTTAAAAAAAAGTTTTTTGCATAAATAAATGCTTCCAAACATAGCCATTCATTATACGCATAACAAATGATAAATTTTATTAAACCGACCTACAGATGAATATGCATACAAATCTAGAGTTTCAACTTACAAACATTTTTGCTTCAGCAAAGAATCACAAAATATTTCAATTAATTCCATTTGTTAGTTTTCATTAACAATTTCAATATCGATAGATAGATGTGAAGTTAAAAATTAAATTGTAATTCAAAATTTTTAAAATTTAGAAAATATTTGATCGAATTCCATCTTTAACAATTTAATTTGGTGAGAATATTCTGTATATTTTAATTTAAGTGATTTAATCAATAAATTTTGAAAGCTTTCAAAGAGAGAAGTTTTCTCTTTATGTTTGTAATAATTTTTGTTTGAAAGCGTTAATATCAAATAGCATTGTAACAAAAAGATTTTTGCCTTGAAACTTAAGTTGACTTGTAAGATCAACTGAGAAAGCCAGGGGTTTTCTCATTTGATACTTAATCTTTTAATTCAGAATCTTTTTCTTTTTTATCATTTCTCATCTTTTAATTCAGCATCTTTTTCTTCTTTTATCTTTTCTCATCTTTTAATTCAGCACATTCATAATTTTTTCTTTGCTTCCAAAAAAAAATAATAATTTTATCCAGAAAATTAAAAAATTGTTTTAACACTTTATAACTCGAAATCCATTGAACTTTCGAATAATATGGTTGACCGATAAATTCACATTCTATATCTTCCAGAAATGAAGCAAATCGACGATGCTAAAGTCTACATGCTGAATATAGTTACAATTTTATTAACTACTTTAAAACATGTCTAATATATCCAAGTTCATACCCAAGAACAGTACTTGCTATGAAATAATACAATGAAAATTTTTAAAGTTACCATGCTGTTTGCTTGTTTCTTTTAATCTTCTGCTCCTTTAGTAATACTGGTCACGGAGGTGCGCTGTCAGTTGCAAGACAAACCAACTCCCCCCCAAGGAACACTCTGTCTCAAAACTTTTTTAAATGCATCAAAATATCTATTATGCATAATACAGACTCGACTCTACTACAGTTCTCGACTATAATTCTCGACTATTTCATCACCTCTAATGGTTACAGAATTTCGACTTAAACTTACACTTCAAATTTTTTTTGAATTTGTGCTGGACATAATACCATTTTTTGCGAATCTAAGCCACCATTGATTCTAAGCTGCACCCCCAAGTTCTTACAAATTTTTGTGAAAAACAAAAAAATAGTATACGAGGGTTTATTGATATCAAATTTTACGAAATTAAAATAAATTTAAAATAAGAACTAATGGGAAAGTAATAAGTATTTATTTTATCAGCGTTATAAAATTTTAATTACATGCATGCCCCCATAATTGCTCTAAATACCCTATCCAACAAATTTCTTTCCCTTCGATTCTAAGCCGTGCCCAATTTTCAGTAGCATTAACATTGGAAAAAAAGTGCGGCTGAGATTCGAGTAAATATGGAAATTCCTCCGCTTTAATTAAGCATTCACTAATAAATTCTTCTTTAGTAAATGGTTTCGTCTGTACTTACGATTAAAAAAGTAATAATATATAATTAATTTACTGCAGTTGTACTGTCTTCAACAAATTTAAGTGACTGCGGTAGCTTAGCAGTCACACAAGGTAACGAACTCGAGTCATGTGAGTTTGAGCCTTGTACAAATGAAGCTGATGCACATTAAATATGTCAAGGTTAATTGGTGTGGTGTGAAAGTTAGGAGAGGGTGCCAGCCCACACACACACACATGTGCCGACCTCGTCACTTAACCATGGTCCGTCGCGAAACACCCTCGAGTAGCTGAACAGTGCGAAGTTAATATTCTCTCACTCTCACTTCCTCTCTCAACAAATATAGTGAATACATTTTTTCCCCTTTTTTAAGAGTTAAGTTCAATTCTAACAACTCGTCTTCACAAAGTTTCGCAACATATTTGTGACAGTTCGTTTTTAGATTTGTGTCATAGTGCCTTTTACTATGCCTGCCTAAACTGAATTACAGTTTTTACATGTCAGGTACAATATTTTATTCTTGCTTTAGGCATAAAAGTAGTGCAGTTCCTTTTTTTCTTGAAAATTACGATGTTCATCGTCAGTTTACGTTTTCTTACTCTGTTCTTGAAGTTTGATTATGTTTTTATTAAATAACTTCTTAGTTTAATATGAATGAAAACCAAAATCCACTTTCATTCACAAACTATTGAGTAAGCCATACATTTTGTTTTGGCAAAATCTTAGGGTTTTCAAGTTTTAAAAAAATAATACTTCAACTGCTTCTGACGTCACGCTATTCGTCTCTCGCTGATTGGACTCTTCAAAGAGAAATAAAAGTTGCACAGACGATGAATCGTAATGCGATCTCTATAACAAATTATTTTCACAAATGCTTTTAGAATTTAATAAAAATATAACTTATTATATAATAAAATTAAATGAGAAAAAATTTAGTAAAATATTAAAAATAATTTGCATTTAAAGGCTATTTCTATAATTAAATAGAATTTTTTTAAAAACAAAAATAGATAACAGGTTAATTTTTTTTTGTAAATTTTTAAAAGTTTAACGCAAATAGGAATTTCAAAATACCCCCCCCCCCAATTTTGTAAAATGTAATTATTTTGTAAAATGTCTTCCCGGGCCGCAACCTATGTACTGGCGGGCCGCGTGTTCGATATTCCTGCAATATATCGATCTTTCGCGGGGGTTGTAACCCTTGGGAAACCACCTACGTGCCCTCGGACAACTGTCTGTGTGGTTTGGAATTGTTTCCATAAACGTGAAATTACAGAATGATGAACGCCGAAGAAAAGAGCAGCATCTGTGATCGACTGTCCTGCTTCAATGCGCCCCACAGCACGCCAGCGCTCAGAATCATCCATTCGTTTTCTGGAAGTCATAGAAACACGTATGTCTGGAAAACAAATTGTACAAAAGTTTTAAACACCTTCTATCAGCACTTGCAATCAACTTCTGTAACCCTTCATAAATCTGGCTTCTTATAAGACTGCCCTTTTTGCATATTTCTTGACATGAAAGCACAATTGGCTGTTACCTAACATATTTACATACTTCCATCTACCTCTGAAGCGAATTTTATCCTCTTCAATTCTGATTGGCTTCGGGAAATTACTATTTTCCTCTCCGTTCTTAACTTTTGGAAGTCAGTATATATACATATATAAGGAGAGAGTGAGCTAATAGTTGGAATTGAATAAAATAGTGGCAATTTTATTGTTTATATATCGCGTGAATTTCATATCATCTACAGGTGTCAGAATATTTAATTTTAGAATCAGTTTAATAAAACAAATGTACTCGATACCACTTTTCTACGAATTTTTTTAAATCACGAGTGAAATTGGTTGATGAACTAGCATCTGCATGTAGTCTTGTCGATCTCCATGAAAGAGAAACTACCCACAAAAATGTGTCGATCCAAATGTAGGAAACATTTTCTTTAAATTTTTTTTTCTGACTATCTATACGAGTTTGAAAAAAAAGCTCTTTGCGTGCCGTTATTTGCTCACCTCCGTTCTAGAAAGTGAATTCAGCACAAGTAGAAATCAATGTCACCTCGAACAAGGGAAGCGTTAACGTTTCAATGAATTAAAGAAAGGTTAAATACTATAAAATATTTTAATTACTTTATTTTTATTTGTTTATTTATTTTTGTTTATATTTTAAACCTGTTAAAGTTTAAAAAATTACAATAATTTACTTCGCTATTATGACGTTCCGAAACAAGCATTGCGATGATATTTTTAAAAAATATTTTTTCAATAATTGCTATTGTCTTTGGCAATAATTAAAGGAATTTAAATAAATTTAGAGCTCATTTCCAGGCAAAAACGTAGCTCATTTTTTTAAAGTTGTGACGGATCTATACGGTCTTCCACCAACTTTCTCTATATTCTTTAAAGTATTTTATTTATTTCAACCAATCTCCACCGGGAGCCAAAGCGTGATTTATGCAAATGAGACATATTATATAAGTTCGGGTTTCGCGAGTTACGGGAGTTAAGTTAAGTGAAGAGATAGTACAGTGAAGTTAAATGAATTGAATATCGGTAGGTCAACACGCAGTTGTTGACATTCGTAGAGAGCAGTTACGTGTGGAGCTACGCTGGGAGAAGTAGATTGAAGCTGGTAAAAATTCCGTGTTACAGAGTGTGGATCCTTCTGCATTCTTTTATGTTTCTTTAAAAAAAAAATGGGGGAGGAGATCTGGAAAAAAAATTAATCCTCCTTTTGATGAATCATTTCCTTTTTCTGAAAACTGAAGAATCAAATGGCGGGAAAATATCAACAGGAAGTGGTGTGTCATCAACTGGAAATTTGATTCCAAAGAAACTATTTTTTTTTAATGTAATTATTTATGCTTCCTGTTTTCTGTCTTTTTTTGTCTTTGTGGTGCATTTGTTTTGTATATTTTTACTATTTCTTTTGTATTTGTAAAAAGTTGGAATTGTTTAAAATGTAAACTTTGATTTTTTTTTGCAATAAAATCTGGATGTGAGGGTGGTTGTTTCCCGAGGGATCGGTTGTAGCTCTAAACCCTCTTCGGGTGAGCTCAGTTCCTCTGGGCATTCATCATCATCATTCATCCACTTTATTTTGTTTCTCTTAAATTTGAATTGTGTGTTTATACCCTTCTGTGATTAATAAAAATCAATAAATATAGTGCTTTGCAATTATGCCTTGTGATCCTTTAAGTCCGCCTACATGTCCAGAAATTTTAATGATAGACGGGGAGATGGTAGTCTGAGGGGTGGATTTGATTCACTATAAAGTTCGTGATGAACTACATCTATTTATTTTATTGCGTATTTAGAACTTAAAAAACATTATACAAATGTGACAATTATTACTTTAAAATGTAAAATCTCGTGTCTACCATAACTGAAGTCAGTGCCGGTTGTCAGTATGCTTGATTTTGTTTGAAAAGTAATCTGCGTACTTTGGTACGAAGGAGTTTCATAGGATTTAGTTCTAATCTCTGAGAAGTCCAGTTCCAGTTTTTGAGTACCCATTTCGTCAAATAATGTCTGTGTAATTCTCGACGTGTGAAAGGAACTGTTATCTTGTTGGATGAGAAAGTTCCTTCCTGAAGTTTTGCTATAGAGTTGGGAGAGCAGCATTATTAAAAATGTCCACATAAATCTCAGAATTTATGTTTCCAACCATGGGAACTAGGGGACTCAGGAAAAACCATTAAAAATGCTCCCATACTATGATACTGTCATATCCAAACGTTACAGTCGGCGCAATGCAGCCAACTAAAGGAAAGTTCTATTGTAAAGCAAGATCCATTTTTGCAAAGTCCTTTTTTTCATATGTTCTCAATTAATTGACGGTGAGCTTTGCACCATTACAACCGACGCGTCCCGTTTTGGGGAATTACGCCTATTAAGCTTTTATTACATAACATTTATTTAATTATAAACATAAATTAATTCTGTTAAAAAAGTCTTTCAAAAAAAGGAACATTTTTCAAGAATTATTGGAGAATTATGTCTCATGATCATTCAAATCCGCCTACACGTCCAGAAACATTTAATGTTAGACGGGGAGATGATAATCCGAGGGGAGGATTTAATTCACGACACGGGTTTTTAAAACAGTCATTAGGACCAAAACCGAAACAATAGCAAAAATTCAAGTTCGTTCACTTAAAATTTAGATGCGAAACTAATTTTCAAATGAACTGGTGAGGTTATTGATGAGAGAAGGAATATTTTATCCTCTCATTTTTGAATCAAAAATAAGCCAATAAGTTATATTATTAATAACGGAGTATATACATTTGACTCAAGATACTTCCTTTATATATTTAAATATGCTGAATTCATTGCAGAATTATGCATGACCAGATTCGTAGAGTGATCTAACCTCTTCTATAAGTACTATTCTTGTGGTAATCATTCTGAATCTGAATCTTCACATAAATCAATGAAATTCAAAAAAGTATGGAATAGTGTATTTTGAGACGGAGATTTGCAATCTAGATTCCCAAACTCCCCTAAGTATATTTCCAATAAGCATTGAATTTTTCCTAAAGCATATTAATGTTCAAAATTAAGGAAATTTTCATATACTGTCAAATTTTAAAAAAAGAACTGAAGAAAAGAGATAGAATCAATCCTTCCAAATAAAGGAGTAATTTTTTGGAATGATTGCTTAAGCGTACTCGTGAAGTAATTTCTGCCCTTTTTGTTTGAATACCTTGAAGATCTTCCAGGTGTTTTTTAAACTATTCCAAAACTTTATAAAAATGACTTTTAAACTGAGTAACCATCAACGCAATAAGTTTGACTATTGACGGAGACTTCAGTGAGAGCTCATATTGCTAACTATAATGCAAATTTTGTGTGAAAAACTGACGAAAATAGGTTAAAAAGAACAAATAAAAGGCATGGGAAAGGTCAATCAAGAACCTTGGCGACAAGTAAAGATTTATATTGTTCAGCTAAGAGGAGGCTTGGCAAGATTTTTTTTTCTTTTCAGATGTAACTACTTCTCATAGACTTTTGATCTTCATTCGGGCGTAGAAACAAAAGTTTTACGGTTACTGGTCACAGAAAACTACATAAGGGAAGTATGTCTGTCTCTTATGTTTACAGAAGGGTCTGTTTATCATGTAATGAATATATTCATGGCCTTCTACTAATACTAAAGGGAAAGCACTTCTCTCAGGATTATAGGATTATTAGAATTATACATTGTTTTATGGGAGAACTCTTTTCAGTTAAGGAACTGTGATTTATGCCAAATGGAACTACTTTTTAAAATCAAGTGAACTGAGTTCGCGAGTGAGAGAGAAAAGAGAGGATGGCAATGGAACGTGTTATTGTTAGATTAAAATAGAGAGGACATTTAAACCATCAGTGTTCCTGAAAAAGGGACTGAACATCACGTGGTGTTCAAGAGTAAACCCTGACACCAACGCGAAAGGAGATTCACTACAAGTATGGTGTATAAAATATCAACAATAAACAAAAATTAGTAAGAAACTTTCTATTTATTGATGATTTCAAATTCAATCTAACCGTTAATCCTCTAATTACCTTAAACTGAATGATACCTCGAGTGTTAATTCAGAAGGTACCTGGTTTAAATGGAGTGGCCAGGGACTCACTACATCTCTCACAACATTAAGGAAGGGACTGGCATGGAAGCAGATGTTTGATGAACTTGGTAAGAACCAAGTTAAGTGAGCGTGTAACTCCAAGTCTTTAACAAATAATGGGATTGCTACGAGTTCTATGGATGAAATCTTGGAGTCTGTGTTAGCTTTTTGGGGGGCTCAGTTTGACTCTTATTTCATTTTAATCTATGATAAGGTTAGTCCATTTGGGAGAATCAGTTAACGAATTTTTTCAAAAAGAAGAGGATATTTTCCATAGAGATCGGCCAAGCAGATTTTCGCGATTTAACCCTAAAGAACATATTTGGGACTTTCTTAGAAAGTTAATTAAAACTCTCCGTTTTCCCCTTAGAGCCATTCAGAGTCTGAAAACATCGATTTTGTGGTGAAGAGAGACAAATTGCTTGAGGAATTCATAAGCTGCCTCCATCTCAGAATGACTTTATGTCGTGGAAATTATGTAATTGTAACAGGGGACCATATTTTCTACAAACCCATTTCTTTGTTCCATCTTTTAACCTCTTTTTTAGACTTTCCTCCCCTGATGAACTTATGAAAAAAGACCACATACAAGGAGGATTTTTTTTGTCTTATGTCAATTTGCGTACATACTAATTTGATAAAAATCTGTGAAGTACTTTTTGAGTTAAGCAATATATAAGGAAAATTCTTTTAGCTTTTTTTTAAAAAAAATATAATTTTATAAACAACACACAATAAAAAACAGCAAATATTAAATTATTTGTATAAAAAGAGTAAGCAAATGAGAGCTTCTTTGGAGAATAATAATTATTCTGTCTAAATATAAATATTTCGAATACTCAAAAAATATTTCAGCCATACACAAGAAGTAAAAAAATGCTTTTTTTTCTAACTGATACAATCTCTGAAACAATTAATAATTGCATTATTCTTTTAGTTTTGACAATATGAAGCATTAAGTTAAGCACTGTTATCGAGTAGTTTTTCAAAAGAAAAAAATCGAGTAGCACCGATATGTAAACTTGATTTTTCCATTTTTTTTTTACTTAGCAAGCTCGATGTTTTATATCATACGATTAATTAAGAAGTGAATGAAATGCAGTGATACTTAAATCAGGATCTTTTTCTATTCAATGTGGTGCGTATTTTTTTCTATGTGTGTGCGACCTGTTTATATTAGAACAGTGATTACCAAACTTAATGGGCCCATTGGCCCCTTTTTATACGAAAAATTTGACCATGAAACCCCCAAAAATAACTCTTTTTTTAAATTCAAACTTGAAAAATTAAAAATTTAACTTTGATGCTCTGAAAGGTAAATATTGACGTAAAAATAAAACATTAATAAAATATTGTGATATCTGATGTAATATTTATTCAAATTGCGTAGTAGGATTCAAAAGTTCCCGGGCCTTCTTCGAAATAAGACCCTTGAGTGACAACACACTTTTGCCGTGACTTATAAAGGTCATCAAAGCATTTCTGAAATCCATGTCCTTTAATGCAGCCTGAGATGCATTTTTAACTTCTGCAGACTGGTCTTCGTTTAACATGTGGGGAACGATATGTTGTCACACTCTAAGCATGTTAAGATTCTTAGTCAGTATCCATTGACATGTGTGGCGAGGATATCTGAACTGATTCTGCTATTGTTTGAAGCCTTTTCTTACGTAAACCCGTAGAAAACTTTCGAAGTTTTTCACGGTGTGAGAAGTCTGTGGACGTCTAGAACGTTTTCCCTGCCCACACTGAAATGTCGATGCCACTCAAAAGCTTGCATTTGCGATAATGTATCCCTGCCTTACACCAGCTTCAAAATTTCGAAAGTCTCCAAAGCACTTTTTCACAAACGAACACAAAAATTAATATCCATTGTCCGCTCAACAAACGCAAGTTTTTCCAACCACACCGACGACTAAATACATGCACCTACAAAATACGACGCCGTGGGGATCCACAGACTACGTGATTTGGAACAAAATTTTTTTTTAGGAAAGGGGAAGAATGCAATAACACAGAAATGTTACAGTAGTCGCTCTACTACAAAAATTTACCACACTATAGGCTTAGCTCGGGAACTTTAGAAACCTACTAGTATAAATTTGTGTATTAAAATATTAAAATAGTTTTTTTTTCAATTAGATGGTTATCTTCATAAAAATTAAAAGAATAATATTGCCCCCTGTCGAAAACCTAGAAAAATTTATCGTATTCACTTCCCATATCGGGATCATGCAAAAAAAAAAAAAAAAAAAAAAAAAAAAAAACACTAAACTGTTGATTAGAAGCTCAACTTTTTATAATGTCAAATTTTAGACAATTGTTGCCGTAGAGATATTTTTTCCCTATTTATATTGTTACAGACGGGTGCACCCGAGATCGGTCCGACTTCTATTACGTAGCCGTGTTAGCCTAGTTGTCAAGGTAAAGGTCTCGTGGCCGCATATCTTGAGTTCGAACACATTAACACTGAAGACCCCCGTGCAAAGGAGGAGGACGCACGTTAAATATGTCGAGGCTCAAACGTACCAACTCAGGTATCGTGTCCTTGTCACTTAACCTTGGTTCAAAATTACGAGGTCAATCGCCAAAAGTCCACGAGTATAGCTGAATAGTGTTACGATAATATTCACTCACGCTTGTCATTACTTGTATTTTATATATCTTTCTATAATTTTTCTCTAAATTTTTTTAACACATAATATTATTACGAAAGTTAAAATCACACACTCATATTTTATCTTACATAATAGTGAAAATGGCTTACAAATATTTTACTTTATATTAAACCTGACGTGGATCCCCTAACGTTGTCCATGCATCCTCAAATTATAATTTTAACTTTCACTCAGCAGTCACAAGGACCCTAGGGGTCCGTAAGAACCACTTTGGATACCAATGCTTTAGAGCAACAAGATTTGTTTGCACTTTAACTGACTACATTTGTTTTATATACTTAAATACCTTATATATTTTGAATATTTAATTAAAATTTGCATATTTATATATATATAAACGGATTTTTACATATATGACCTCGCTTCACTCCAACGCCGTTCAACCGATCACTATGAAAATTGGCAGTTATATGTATCTTTTTTTTGTGGAAAAGGTTTTTGTGTTATCCTCTTCGTTGCAGCTCTTCACCAGATGGCACTACAGTATATCAACTTCTGCACAGTTAAATCAATCGCCAAATTGCCAACATTTTGCTATGTTTCCATTAAATCGCGATGTAATGTAAGTAACGAGCTTGCTTGCGAATCTTCCAATTTTAACATAAAATATATATATAAATACAACAGAAAGTAATATTAGCGTATCGTACATCCAAATATAAGTTATTTATATCATTTTAATCATCCATTACACAAAATTTGTAACAATGTGTTACTTTTGCTGTTTAGGTATCAGCTAAGGAAGGTGTTCTCAAAAATTGACCCACAAGAGAGTTAACAGGGAGTTATAAATAAAAAAATCCATTTTATCAGCTATTAGACCTACAAACTTAAAATTTAATAAATATGAATTTTTGTTCAGCTGAAATATGCAAATTTTTTTTGTTTAATTTGGAATTCAAGTAAAATTAACTCATTAAAAACTTCTTTATCCTTCAATTTGTACTGTTTAATTTTTCAATTCACGCATGCAAAGAATACCATCTAGTTAAAATATAAAAGAACTAACCTTGCGACGTATCTGATAGTTCTTATGAGAGATAAATCCAATTCAGAAGTAATTTTTAAAATAATTTTTAAGACTAGACAATTGTTATCGCCTATATGAATTTTATAAATGAATAGTTTGTATTTTTTATCATTAGCTTTTTGTCACTACACGAAGGTCGTAAGTGAAGTTTGGAACTCCAAATGAACAGACATAATTTGGTAAAAAAGGAAACAAAATTATATAAATCTCGATGCATGCTGAAATAAAAGTTTCTTCTTCATTAGAGGCACTATATGGCTGTATCCATGAGCCACCTCCATCTGACTCTTTTTGGAGTGATAGATTGTCTATGGTTGATTCCCAGATCCCTAAGATCTCTCTCAACTGAATCAACCACCTGGTGGGGGGGGGCTTCCACTTTCTCTTGTACCTTCAATTTTTGAAAGTCACCATAGTTAGGCTGAATCCTCATATCTAAAAAGGTGTCGAAGCCATCTAATGCGGCTAGCCTTTATAACATTGACAATATCCGGCTCTTTAAATCTGCTGTAAATTTCGCAATTATAATGCCCTCTATAAACGTAATTTTGCTTAAATGCACTCAAGATCTTTCGAAGTATTTTTCTCTAAAAAAACAGCAGCTTTATGTTTTTTAGATTTATTTGATGTCCAGCAGTCGTTGCCATACAAAGCAATTGAGAAATAAATGTATGGAAAAAATTTCCAAAATTAAAAAAAAAAATCAATATTATAACAATTTTAACATTGTCTACTTCAGAACAATTATTGAGAAGTTCACTTGTTTTACCTTTTCTGGAGATTCATCAAGATTAAAAATCGAAGAATAAAATGGTGGGAATTTGCAGTTTTATATTTGAGAGAGAGAAAAAGAAGATGCGCCTTTGACAGGATATTTTGAAGATTCAGGACAAAGCCGTTTTTGTTCGGAGTCCTTTTCTTTTTTGCTTAGATAAATTCACTGAAAGAATTTTCTCTTTCACTCGTTTCAGCAGTTGACAGTATTAGTTAAAGAATGTAACACTCAAAAGCTTTTAAAGACAGGTGTTACTTCGTCCGTCTGTTATGTCACTTTTCTAGGGAAGGACCAAGAGTTATTGAAAAAAATATCAAGCATCAAAAGTTTTTTCAAGCATTACATTTTTCTCCTTTTTTTGTCCTCCTAGTTATCACAGATCAAGAAAACCTACAAAAGGTTTTTATTCTTATTGATCTTTAATTTAATGTAGCTTTTATACACATTCAATATAACAAGGAAGAATTTATATGCAAGAAAAAATAGCTGAGTATATCAATAATTCATAAGAAAAAAAGAATTGATGTGTATCTTAAATACATTTTTAGATAAAATAAAGAAAGAAAAAGATTGAAAGGCGGAATGAATTTTCGTTTTGAGTATAACAATATTAGCATTTCTTTCTATTGTTTGTAAATAAAACATATTTGTTTTCTATTTTTGTATCAATAATTACATATGTGTACTATTAATAACAGTACAATAGAAATATTTTAGTACTGCAGAAAGTTCATGTACTTTAATTCTTTTTGTGGAATGTAATGCACGCACGCAGCTCTCATTGTTCATAACCAATATACTCAATAAAATTTTTTTAAGTACTTAAGATCTCTCTGATGTTATATTTGATTCCCCAAAATGAAATAAATCTAATTAAATGAATTATGTATTTCGGAACGAAAATAAAGTCTAAATTATACTGATTGTTCAAAACATTTACTAAAAATGATTTTGGATGAAAATAAACTAGGTTTTATTTGATTCTATAAATCAGTTTTAGGTAAATGTTGCGTGCGTTCTATTTGAAAGGGTATTTATCTTATTGTATGGTGAAAAGCCAAGGAGTTTCCATGGCTTGATTCCTCTTATTTAAAATGGGTCAAGCTTGTTTTATATAATTACATATTTTAATTACATAAATTAAGCTTTCTTCAGTTATATATTTAATATATTCCTTTTACTCTACAAAGTTAGAATACTCTATATTTTATGACTGCTCATATTTCCCTACAGCATTTTAAAGTAATTTCAATGCGAATATTTAATTATAGTAATATTTGACGTTAATATAATACGAATTTCAAATTGAAATAAATATTTGTCACTCAGAGCATCATCCATATCTGCTGTTAATTGTTCCAATATATTTTCTTTCTTTTAAAAAGCTCATTTTTAGAGAGTGTCATTCTGTTCTATGCTTTCTGGTGTTCTGAAAGTTAGTATTGGAATTCATTTTGTCATGTGTCTACTTGTTAATTTATCACCTAATGTACCAGTTACGTGATAAATATACAGTGTTGTTGCTTACCTCACCTGATTGACAGTAACATCAGATCAAGGTCCACGAAATTCATCGTTTCTAAGGGCTAGATTTTTATACCTGTCGTTAGCCCAAGCTTTGAGCACCATGCAGGTTACAGTACGATTTTGCTCTGTTTCACCCCAATATTGAGGGAGAACAGCCTAGGATCTCTCACCTCTCTTCCATCAACTTCACAAGAGGACTTGCGGCTTGACGGCTATTTAGAGTACCCCCGAGCCCCATGAAGGCACTATACATTTGCAAACTTCGATGCCTCTCCGGGATTCTAACCTAAGCCCTACATCACCGCAGTCAGCGTCACTAACTACTATACCGGATGGGTGGCTATAAATATACAGTAAAAGTATATTTGTATTTGAAAAAATACAAATTTTCTTATTCCACAAGAGTCACTTACCAGAGAGTATATTACTTTAAGAATGTGCATTATTTTTCAGGGATATTGTATTGCCTTTATGAATTTTGGATTTTAATAGATAAAAATTTGGATAATGCTGATTAATTTTTCTCTCAGGGATATCAAAGAAAAGTAAGATTTTTGAAGTCAGATTATGTCACAATTTTATCAAGTTTAGTCTATAGTGATGAATTTGTTTAGTTTTTAATGCCGTTTATATGTATAGGAGTTGAGGTATTAAATTTAAATCTTAACATACAATAAAGGTTAATCTTACTCTTCAACTAATTTATTCGATTCTGATGTAATCAATACCAAAATAGACTAAATATGTGTGGAACTGTTTAACTTAACCCGATTTTTAAAAATAAAGAATATAATAATAACTTATCTTGTGTGTGAGTGTGTGCAATTTCTGAATAAAAAATTTCCATTAGCAGGATTAGATTCAATTATACGCGGTATTGAATTTACTGCATTTACACGTTTTCTCTGTATCTAGTCTTTTTTATAAAAAACAACTCTATTCACACTTTTCACAAAGAGCATATATTTTACACCAAAATCTATTACATCTCACACATTGCATTTTTTAAAGTTTCGAATTCTTCAACATTTTTCCTTCTGATGCTTAACAACACTAAGCAAACAAAAAAAAAAAAGCTTTTTTATTTCTAACTTTATAATCGCAAAACTTTTTTTTAAAGGAAAAAAAAGTTTTCTATTTAATTAATTTTTTAAAAATTCCAAAAACAATTTTGAAATATTGAATTCGAAATTATTTATTTTCTAATTAATCACGAAATTGCAAGGGACACACGTGTAAAATTGTAGATTTTAACTTAGATTATTTTTCAAAAACATTTGTAATTTCTTCTTGAAAAATGATTGGAAGTTTTTAATAACACTGAATCCTCATAGGACTTTTTGAACTATGTTTTCAGGATGGAAAATCTTCATTCTTCAGACGTAATTTAAAACTTATACTTTTGAATTTCTTTAAATGATGAACTGAGAAGAAAGGCGTACTAAATGATGCAAAAATTGTTGTATGTGTATAATGAAAATTTACTTTTTGACTGTTAATAAATATATTTAAAAATTGTCTTCTGAATACTTGACATTGATGTTAAAAGTCTTCTCTTATATAATTGTACTTAAATATTCCGCACATTAAGGTATCCGACAACCCTAAACTTGTGAATGTTGCCAAAAAGGAACAAAATTTTTTTATGATTTTATTTTATAGGCCATCTTATTAGCTTTATAAAAGTACCAAGTTTATTATTTTCCGTTTACGAGAACAAAAACTACAAGTGTTTTAGTAAAAACAGATGACATTACTTCAAGCAAGATGTCGTACTTTAAAACGCGTTTTACTCGAAATGTATTTTCTTTAAATGCTCAAAAAGTTTTGAAAATAATTAAGTGAAATTTTTTGTATATGTTCTGTATAATAGTAGAAGTGTTTTAACCTTCATATTTATCAATCACTGTTTTATTACAAAATTTACAGTCCCTTATGTGAATATTATCACTTTTTTCTTAAGCAATTTCATATAATTACTAAGATAAAATGTTCTAGTTTTTGTAAAAATTAAAATATCTCTTATCCTGAAGGTCATTTTGAAAATGAATAACATAGCAACACATCAGAATTGAAAAACTGAAATTTTGTTCATAAACTTTTGGTACAGAATGGGTCCCTTTTATATTATTTTTTGTAAATTTTTACCCATTTTAGTTATAATAATTTCTTTTTATCTTCTTAATTTCAGCATATTTTTCTTAAAATGTACTAAGCAATTTTAAAAATCACAAAAAAATCTCTATTACTCCATTTTTTTTAAAAAAAAGTTGTCGTAAGTAGTCTGATACCTTAAGTATTTGAAATATTTAATAATTCTAGATGACAAGAGTGTAAAATTTTCTCTTAGAAAAAAAATCAACTGAAACCATATATTGCTGCATATTAAGGGAAAATAATAAGTTCGATCCTTGAAATTTTGATGTAAAAACCAATATCTGACATGACGAAATAACGCTTTCAGATTCATCATATTAAGTGGCATTGTTTTCTTTAGTTTTATTGCATAGTTTCAAACATATTACTTAGATTTCAAGATTAAAAAAAAGCAATGTTTTGTAGTTAAAGGCGTTTTTACAATGGAATAATCGTGTTTCAAATTAATCTAGATACAGCTGATGGAAGCTAAACTTTTGTAATATAAACTCCATCTGATACTTTAACATAGTTTGCAACATTCTGTAAGAATCTGAGAAAGTTTCGGTTATAAGCGATTTTCTTTATAGATACTTTGACTCTCCTGCATATTGTAGTTATTAGCTTACTTTCCCTGTGTGGTATATAAGTGCCGTTATATCAACACATCATAAATATGATATGAGCATGAGAAATTATATAAATCTTTCCAGATTTTCTTTATGCTGTTCTTAACGGGAAGAGATGTCCATGTATATGTAACTCTAAATGATAACCTTAATGCTTCAGCTAAGCTGCTTTGTACAAAATACCTTCTAATATACTCGTGTATAGGAATAAAATTGCTTTATCAGATATTGATAAACTGGTTAAGGACCAATGCATTGAAATTATTTTCTATCCATGAAAAGTTTTGCCAGAATCATAAATTTTTTCTTCATTCTTCAATAATCAGCCATTTTGTATATCAGTCCCCGAAATACTTCGGTTTTCTTCTTGCACTGTTTAGCGGCTATTACTGCTTTGGGTGGTCTTTAAAATAATTCAATTTTCTTTGTGTACTTATGAGTCTTAATAATATGAGACTTTTTGTTTCTTTTCATTACTTAATTTCCCCCTTCTGGTACTTCATTTTGGTTTAATATGTAAAGTTAGAAATCCACATTGCATATTTACAGAAGGAACAAAAAAAAAAATACATTTTACATAAGAAAAATAAGCATATTCAAACAGAAACTAATATTGTAACAAAATATGTTATTTTTCCTTCATTAACGAATTTAAATACGATAATTAATATTGATAATCCTGTTTTGCAAGGAAACGTACTCGAGAAGCGATCTTATTCTCTAATGGAAAGATCTTAAGAGGCCTTTTTACTTTATTCTATACAATTTTCCTTTACTATGCATATTTTTATATATACATTTATTATATTTCCAAGTGACGAATGTACTTTTTAACTGAACGTATATTAGGATGGATTTCGTTTATATGGATGAAAAAAGATTATCATTAAACGGAACCTACCTACGCGGAAAATGGTGTTCCATGGTATAAAAGTTAGGATAAAAAAATTCAAACAAATAATTTCAAAATTTAATTTGATCAGAAACAGGATGATTTTTGAAGAAAAAAAAAACTGTATAATGATTTAATTTTGGTCATATAATTTTAGACTTAAACTTGAACCACGACTCAACATGAGTCAATTCAATTCTAACCATGAGTTTGAGACCATAGCTACTCGACTACATAAGTCCCCCTTTTTCAAAAGAAATTATAATTCTTCCCGAAGAAGAATTTTGTTGGGAACAAAATTCTTTTGATTTTGTTCCCAACAAAATCAAAATAATATGTTGGGCGTCGTATTGCAGCATGATACGAGAATAGTGTACTTTCGACCCTTGACCCTTTGAGAAATTCCTACGTGCACAAATGTAGTGTATGACATGTGTATGTGTGTGTGGCTACGCTTTTCTCATCCAGGATATCTATCGACACTTGGAATTTTAACAACTATTGCATTGTTGCTTTTTATTTTCCATTTGATTCTTTATAATATTAAAAAACTTGTAGGGAATGTACTGAAAATTGCAAGAAAATGAGAAAATATTTTACAATATTCCGCAATGAAAAGAAATGTAGTTTATAAATATCCAAATGCATTACTTAAAAGCAAAATCGAAGATTTGGTAGATAAAGATTGTAGCATAATAATTAAATTAATAATAAAAGCTAGGGTGTATATTTTAAAATAATTTTTTAAAAAGCTTAATGAAAATTGTTTTCATGCTATATTTTAATATTATTTGGTAGTCACATGGATAAAAACACTTCTGAGATTTATAGGTTATAAATATAAGTCAAACGATAGACAGTAAATATTTCGAAATCAGCTTGTTATTTATTAATATTAACATATATAAGATAATAAAATTGTACTTCAAATAATAATGAGAGTGTAATATGATTTTTTTTCATAATGCTCGCGAAAGAATATTTCGCTTAAAAATTAGAAAAATGCCATATAAATGGGATGCCTTTTATTTTTGAAGTTATAATGGACGGTCAAACATTTGAATAAAAAGTTTTAAGGTTTTAAAATACTTACAAAATTGCTTAGTTTATCATAAAAATATTTTTCTTGTTGTCTTTTACATAAAAATAGTAGATTTTTGAATTTGGTTCATAATTCTATCATTCTTTTCTCTCAAAGTTTTATTGAAATTATTGAAAAAAATTTAAATTATTATTATTATTTATACACTTTTATTATTAAAGTAGAAAATATTTTGGGGAGCATTAAATTAAATTAAAGTAAAATAATGGATGATTTTCTGTTGATAGACATTTCATTTTGAAGCTAAAATAAACGAAAAAGATGAGGTTGATAACATTGATGCAATTTTTAAAAATTCGCTGAGAACTCTGAATAAATTTATGTTGAAAGAATTTGCTTAGGAGCCGCATGATTTATATTATTTATTATATTATTATTCGACCATCGTTATCTAAAAACAGTAATTATTAAATTTTTTTTCATTGAAAAATTTCTAGTTAATTTCCTTTTAAAATAGAAATTTAATGGAATATTTTGAAAATTTTAACTTTAAAACAAGAAGCATGCATACAGCTCAAAATGTGTACTTTGTTTTTATGCAAATTCACAGCATACTTTACATATTTAAGAATTCGTACATTTAAAAAAAATCAGATATTTATAGAGAAAAAAATACTTCAAAACCATTGAAACAAAAAAAAGATACTGCAATATATAAAAATTTAAAATCAAAGTAAAGTGTACTATTTTCTCCAACTAATTTTTTTACTTTTCGAGGCATACAGTTTTGTAGTTATAGTTGAAAACCTCTTCCCGTAAATAGTTTTAATACTAAAATGCTTTATAAATTTTTAATACTTCCTTTAAGTAAAATAAAATTTCACTTTTTATCTTTAATCTTTTTTTTTCATATTTAGGAGGAGTTTTAGTAGTTGCTCTATCAAAATACCATTTAGATTTTAAGCAATATTTTAGTTGAAGCAAAAAGAGATTTCTTAATTTTTTTTTATTCATGGAAAAATATTACCTTGAAAGTAAGAAAAATTGACTTCTTTCACAGGAAAGAAAAGCCAGGAAATAATTCCAAAATGTAAATATTATTCACTATTTTACCATATAAGAGCCCTGAGACCCAGCGCAAAATCGGTGCTAATGTGTTGAAATTACGAACTATGTATACTTTACAATAATAATTTATAAACTGTCAAAAAATAAGCAAAGCTTACGATAAATAATTTTGGCTCTGAGCGCAGTATTAAAAAATTAGAGAGATGGAAAAAAATCCTCGTCTAAAATAGGAATTTAGTATAAAAAAGTAAATACTATGCTTAAGTTCTCTGAGGGGGGGGGATTAAAATAAGTTATTTAAGTTACATTAAAAATATACTGCTATAGAGTGCGGGATATAATTCATGATTTTACAAGTGCTGCGCAATCAGAATATACAATAAAATAATGCTTGAAATATTATATTGGGTTTTCAGAAATTGAAAATTTTTATATGAATTTTATTACATTTATTTAAGGAATTTAAAATGTAATAATTGTGAATGTGTAGTAATGAAAGCAAACACATACACACTTTATGCATGAAGCAATAGTAATATACGAGTATGTTTAATTTTAGTGGAGCATCAATAAAATCAGTGATGTACCACACACACATTTAATTTCAAGTTTTCTATTTAACATTTTGAAAGATATAATATGTAAGATACATATAATTATACACATATTACAAAATAATGGAACTTTAAGGTATCTCTTATTAACGACTATGCATTTAAATTAGCCGGCTGGGTGGCACAGTTGGTTTGGGACTGGCTTTCCCCCCTCGTTCGACTTCGACCTAAGTCAGCGGATTTTCATGATGCAAAAGAATTAATAACGTCCATGCCATTTGATTATGCAGCATGTTAGAGATACCCAGAGCACATGTTTGGCTAGGGTGCTATCGATAAAATTAAGTTCCTTGTACAGATTCACATCATCAGAGCTCAGGTTTCCTCCCTTTGGGGAGGAAACTGGGCAAAAAATTAAGTTGTGGAAATTGATAACCATCTACATGGTGCAAGACTAAAAAAAATAATACCATCTACAAGAGAATGTACTAGGTCTGCAATGGTAATTACCAATCAGCAGCCCCATTATAAATAAAAAAATATTTAAATGAAGAAAGGACACATGGTACAGTACAATTTATTTAATATTTTTGCATACACAGCATCAGTAAATTTCTGATAAATATCACAAGGAGAACTGTGAGTCGAAAGAATAATCTTATGAAGTACTGCGATACATATCAATGGTCTTCAATACCGAATTTATTTTCTTTTCTACCGAATAAAAGCAGTCGATAGGAGTTTAGTGGATATGCATTTTTGTTTTTTTACTTGTAACTTCTAATGCAATTTCATCTCAATGGAGTTATTAAAATCAATTTTCTTAGCAAAATTTTAGTGTCTATTTCCTTTTTTAAAAAAGATTCTAATACATTTCAATTTTTAGATGCTCTTACTGTAAAGAGTTTGATTTACAATTAGGCATTACACGAAGAATATTCAAGAGATGAGAGTAGAAATATTTTTGAAGAAGGAAATGTTGATAACTCAGTCTTGATAAAAGCATTTGTTTAATTAGTTCCAGTGAGGATATTTCTCATTCCAGTTTGCGATTTCTAAATAATAGTTCTTGAATTATATA
Source organism: Trichonephila clavata (assembly GCA_019973975.1). NCBI lineage: Eukaryota > Metazoa > Arthropoda > Arachnida > Araneae > Nephilidae > Trichonephila > Trichonephila clavata. Next base: position 20,981 of record BMAO01030741.1, read on the forward strand.
TTTCTTATTTTCCCGACTTTGTAGATAATCGATTTTGTCGAAATTCCCCGAATAAAGTTTCTCCAATTAAAAAGTTGTTCGAAATTATCGGCGACTCTTATTCTAACTCCATCAAAAAAAGTTCAAACCTTTTATTTTATTCCTTCAAAATAACATTGCGAAGTATAAAATAGTTTCTAGTACATCGAACTTATAATTGGGCTTAGATTTGAGATTTCACGTTTTGAGAGAAAAAAACATAAATAGAAATCTAATTAAAGAAAAATATCTGCTTTTGACAAACATATCAGTATTTGAAGTTTAGATGTAATTTGGCTTGTATACAAATACATCTTATTGTATTTGGTCTTTAGAAATATAGAACTGAAATTAAAATAAATTGCAAGAAACTTTCATAAAAATGCAATAAATGAAAAACTGTATTTCTATTCGCTTCTTAATACTTTTATGGTACAGTTTTAAACAGTATATTTCAAAAATTTGTATAATTAAATGATGCAGTCGATTCTCTATTACTCAGATATGAATGAGAAAAATGGGAAGTCTCGGAAAACAAAGATCTACGAGGAACATTCCGAAAGAAAGCTTCTTCATTTGTTAAAGGAAAAATGTGGTATGATAGGTTAAAAAACCACCATAAGAAACATTTTGAAGAGAAATTTTAAGTCTCAACTTTGTTTGATTATGATAAATATTACGTGGATGTAAAAAAAAAAGCCATGAGAGAAGCGTTTGAGCATATGAAGATGCTTAAATAGAAAGATTCTTATCTTAGAATTTTTTTTGTATTATTGATGAATTTCAATCAATGATATTTTAAAAATATGTAAAATGTGTTAATCATGTTGAAACCATAAAAAAGTTTTTAATGTGCTTAGGAGATACTAATTT
>BMAO01030742.1:0-16718 GCA_019973975.1 Trichonephila clavata
AATCCCCACCAAGCAGTTACAAAATCAAATACAGTGGTTGTTGATGGAGAATATTTGGAGATGAAGTTCCCCATATGTGGCAATTTTGACCATTGACAGCACTACCTAAATAAAAGTGTGCCTCATCTGACCACAGATATTTTCCAAGGCCACGCATCATCAACTTCTATTCTCGCTAAAAGTTTGGCAATCAAATTTAAGATGGTTTTCTGATCTTGATGTTCAGCTTTTGTATCACATGACCTTAAACGGATACCATTTCAAAATGTATCGCCGAATTTTTCGTATTGTGGCACGAAATCTCAACTCGCGCGACGCTGATCGACCACTTGCTGAAGACAGATGGAACTGGAGGCTCTTTCAACCCTAGCAAACGACTTCTTCCACATTTCAGTCCCAAGCGGTTTTCGCCCTCTACCGGGCAGCAGACCCAAATTTCCAGTTTCTTCAAATTTCACATTCATCTTCCTCTAACAAATCCTGGTATGGGGCCTTTTTAGAAGATCCTTTAAACGACGATATTCACGCAGAGCAGCTAAATGGTCGCTGCCGTTCTGAATAAACAGTTTTACCAGTAGAGCTCAATCTTTTTTTAAAGGCATAACTAACAATGAGAAACACACGCAGAATGATTCTCTGACCATATTTGTAAGTTCATATAGAGGTTTTACGAATTTGCATAAGAAATATTCGACAAAAGCCACATCGTAGTCAAAATTTGTACTAGTTTCTTTTTATTACAGAATCCTTTCCCCCATAGTCCATATAGCATATGTTCTAAGTTTCATTAAAATCCGATTAACAGAAAAGGTTCTTTAATTATTACCACCTGATACAACTGAGGATATTATCTTATTTTGACGTTCGCTGTCTGTTAGTTTTCGACTTATTCCTTTGCTTTCTTAGATTTATGATTATTAGCTTTAATGAACTTAAACCCACAAGAAGAAAGTACTATATACAGTCGACTCTCGATAATACGAAGTTGAAGGGACCAATGAAAATCTTCGAATTATCAAGAGGATGCGAAAAAACTCCCAAAATACACGAAAAGAAATCTTTTTCTAGCACTTTTAAATTTGAAACCATGTAATAAAATAGCAATTGTACATACATATATATATATATATATATATATATATATAATTATATTAAAGTGTTTTGATGTACGTATTATACAGTGTAAATATTATACAGAAGTTAAAAGTCATGTAATAAGAGAACACATTTATGCATTAAAAAACTATAAAAAGAATACTAATTGTACATAATTAATTTTTTGACCTAAAATTCTGTTATCTTTTTTTTTTTTGCTTTATGGCATTCAATCTAACATTAGCAATATATTTTTCTAGAATAAATGAAGCTTGAGAGATTTCCGCATCAACACGATTTTGAAGGCAAAAGTTGCGTAGTTTATTTAATGACACTTTAGCTTCTGTCAGAGTTTTCGGAGTCAATCAACTCCAATGGTGTTCAAAAGGGCTATGTTACAGGGATGGCAGCATATACAATACAAAAAAACATTTAAGCCGCGGCCTATTTGCTATAGGACTCTACATGATAGTGAGCATTTGAATTGTTGAGAGTTTTATTAGATCACTTCGGATTGTCATGTGTTGTATTCTGACCAGCCACAGATTTTACTTCGAAATACTGAGTGTACCAAAACATATTGTTTTAGCTCGAAACATTAAGAGTTCTTCTAGGAGCTGAGCATATACTTCGAATTAGTGAGAATTCGTATTATCGAAGGATTTAATTATCGAGAGTCTACTGTATATATATACATATCCATATATATAATCATAATCTACCTGAAACAGCAGATGTGTATGCGACAATTCCACATGTATTGAAATACCTTAAAATGCACATTACGGAAGCTTGTGACAACATCTCACGCCCTATGTTCCAATGCGTGCAACGTGCCAATCAAATGGAGATCCAAATATGCATTGTAATTGAAGATGAGAAGTTTGAAAAACTCAAAGAAAGTTATATTGTTGTAAATAATTCTCATGTTTTTCTACATCATATCGATTTTCTCAAGTCACAGTGAAGGAAATAACTAAAAACGAATGTGTGACGCAATCCGGCTTTCCCCGAGTAAAAAAGAAAGGAACGAAGTCAGGCACAGGTATCTCATACCCAATGGTGTTTACGTTCTGTTTTTACCGCAAAACTTGCATCAAAGGTGAAAAAGGAAGAAAATTAGAATTGCAATATGGTTATTGCACTTTTTACACGTAAATTTAGTTTTTCTATTAGTTTATTAAGAGAATAAGTATATTGTTTATGCACTCCTTTAGTCTTCATCACGAGGGAGTGCGATATTTTCACTGGAACTTAATTTAATTTTAAATTTCGTAGAATCACTGTTTGCTGATTTCTACATTCCTTAGAATTTTTCTGTAAATCTAAATCCAAAACACTTCAGAAATCAGCGTTTGTTCTATTTTCAGTAGATGGTTTCTGAGTACTTAACGAAATAACTTGGCATTTATTCTCGCTACGTACAACAACACACATAATATTGTCATAGGCTAACGATTACACTTTTTCTACCCTTTGAATATGATGTGGTCATTTTATCAAGGACGATAATTACTTCCTCAGTTAAATTATTTGAATAGATTTCAGTAGAGGAATCATATTTGCTATTAAACTCTTCATCATTTGATTCTTCCTCATCATCCCCGCAAAGAGAATTTCTTCATCCGAAAATACGGTTATACTATATCTACTACACATACTGCATCTATTAAAGTACTTAAAATCACATTTCTTCATCATAACTGCAATAATACGATAATGCATAAGAAAATTTTAAAGCGTGTTCATGCATTTAGAACTGCAACAGCAACTCACACGCTGGGTATGACATACCCGAAGAGGCGGTGTTCAAAAATATATATTAGAAAATCGCCTACAAGATAAGATCCCTCAAAGGATATGACCTTAAAGTTAGCTACACTAGAAACTAATCATTTTCCAAAAAAGTGTTTAGATGGAGTCGTAAAGAAGTTAGGTGGTGGGTATTACATGGCGAGTGGGAGAGTGCCAGGTTAACCTTTCTATTTTTTGCATTTATGTCCTATCCGTGTCTTCGAACTCAAAAACGACGATGCTGTAAATTTTGTAAATCACTGTTTTTCCCTATCTCGTTCCGTTTCCGAGACAATAATGCAATCTGGGCAAATTACCACAAGGGGACACTATAGGTGGTAGGTGGTTTTATTCAGTAGCACATGGCTACTTTAATATACCTTGTCACCACTTTTATGAATACAGCAGCAGCTGTTTTGTAATTAAGAGAGTGGTAAGGGACTTTCGTGACCATCCTAATGCGCACTCACGTACGCACACACAAGCACATGCAAACACACACACATAATATAAACACACACAGACAAATACACACAAATGTACATATACACATGCGCGCGCACACACACACTCGCCCACACACACACACACACACACACAATACATACATAGATAGATAGATAGATAGATAGATAGATAGATAGATAGATAGATAGATAGATAATTTCTTCCAGTGGATTTAAGTAAATTCACGAAGTTATTTATAAGCATAAAAAAAACTTTGTTAAGGAATGAAATCTTGAATTTTGATTTAAAGAGGAATTTTTGAGATTAAAAAGGATAGGCGTTCTAAAAATGTATATGCAAATTATCAATGGGAATCGCATGCTGATGTAGTTCTGGATATGATACACTTACATTGAAGATAACTTTTAAATAAATCTGAAACGATCGAAATTAAATTTCCTGAATTAATATCTTATTATTCATTATTATGGAGCTTCGAATCTGTTCTCCAAGAAGGTTAGTAAACTTCATATAAAAAACAGTTATCCAAGAAGTGTTATATTCTGTTTATTTCAATGTTAAATTAGACGTAATGCTGTAACTACACGAATAGATAGAACATAACATTAATAAAATCCAGATTACATTTTAACAACCTAAAAATACTACATTGAATTTCAAGATATGTTTTTATTAATAAACACAAAAACAAATCCAAGCATTTATTTCCACACGCATACGAGAATTGAGTTTATTTATTTGCAGTAGGAGAGTGTCGCCAGACACAAGAATACTGGTTGCGTGGATAGTTGTAATCTCGTTGGCATTAGAGTTTTCTTATGCCGATGGGTTTCTAATTAGACGTACAATCACAATAGTTGCAGAAAAATACATCTATTCGATTTCCCATTAAGGGATTGGGTTCTATTTTAATCAACATATGTACTTGATATAAATTGAAATAGAGTAAATAAATTAATATTTGATCATTATATGAGTTTTACAGCATATGTGTATACAACTGAATATGTTTCAAAATGGCTATGAAACCGGGCATCTATTTCTCATAATCATAGTATAATATATATATGCCATGTATTTTTTTAAAAAAAGAACAATAAAAATATTTTGTTGTATGCATTAGTTAATTTAAGATTTAAAAAATATTGCTGTCCCAATTATAATTGCGCATAACATTTTTAATAATTGCTTAATAATTTATCGATCAGATGCAAATAATTAATATCACTTTACTGAACGTCGATTTACCAAATATTTTCTGACACGTATTCAAAATTGTTTACAAAAAAAAAGTATCTAATTTTACATAGCCTGTTTAGATTTGTTTACATGTTTGAAAGATAAATGTCTGAAGTAATACATACTTTTATAATGTTGATTTAATCAACAGCATTGACCATGCCTTAAAACTTTTTAACTCACATATTTCTCTCTAGAATTAAATGTAATATCATGCAATATATATATATGTATATATATATATATGGCAAAAAAACAACGTTACTTGATGTCCAATATGTTATACTTAGTTTACACAGAGAGAGAGTTCTGTTATATCCGAAATATATACTTCCAAAAATAGAGCCATGTTGAAATGAAATGGGTGGTCATTATAATAGACATCAATTTCTAACGCTTGCTTCCTCTGGCAGTTTTATATCTTTATAGCTGGTATTGCCATAACTCATATCAAAATCATCTATGTTCTTCTCTAGAGAATACTATTCTCAGATGCCATTGATTATTTACACAGGTAACAGCTTGTTCTCTTACTAAAATATGTCGATAAAATGTCAGTAAATTTCTGAATATACTCTCAAGATCCCAAGTTTTATGTTTTCATTTTATATGTTATTTATTTTCTTATGCAACTGTTCTTTTAAGTAGTAAAATAATTATTTTCAATTGAACTATTTAGTACATATAAGTTTTAAATTCAATAACTGTAAATGTATTAATTTAGGAAAATTTGTATCAATTAATGGTATGCTAAATTTTGATATGAGAATATTTGTATTTTATTTTCGATGGGCGAATAAATTTTTAAAAGATAATTTGTATTTACAGTTTTAGATGCCTTATCGATTTTTAAATGAAGGAAAAACCTTCGCGAAAGACAATCAGTTTCTTTTACAGTGTACGGAAATTTATTCTTGAATTATCTTGTAAACATACATATACACTTTTGAAAGAAAATAATTAATACTCGATGAATAGTAATAGTAAACATTCAAAGTTCACCCCGCAACATCATTTGAATCTAATGAAACATACAGTCGTTACCGAGCTTTGAACACACACCCATGTTACGTTCTTACAGTTATTTTATGGGTGCAGTAAGATCATTTCAGTAGCCTGTAGTACTACATTGTCAAAAAACCACCTTAAATACTTTTTCGGAGGCATTATTTTATCATCAGATCTGGTGATATTTAAAGTCTAATCTGTTCCTTCTGCTTAGCTAAATTTATAAAATAATCTATATGCTTGCAAATAATCTATCCAGCTATAATACCCGTTCGACAGTAAGGTGAAACAACGGATAAACTTTTCTGAGCGGTTTTTCTTGACTACAATCTGGAATTTTTGGCATTTTTAGTCGTCATTTAAATAAACCAATACAATAAATGAGTTTCATACTTACTTATTATATAATATAAAAATATTTGATTCTATCCCATTTTCTATGAATTTTGAGTTTTCTTTGAATAAAATTTTTTCCCCCTAAAAATTAAGTTTTATTGTGTACCTTGATATATTTTTACATAATTTTTTATTAAGTATATCATTACCAACGTATATCTGAAATATGTTCACAAATATTTAACTAACAATTTTTAAATTTCAGTAATTTTAGCAAGATAAGGATTAAAATGAAAATGCTGTTAGCAAAACACTCTCTTTCGAAAATTTTAACAGCATAAAACATAGAGGGAGTTACCTCACTTCATCATTTTGACGGAGGGAGAGAGAAATAAGGTGTTGAAATTGTATGCAACATCTGACAATAATACTTCATGGATAAATAAACCTATAACATTAACGTAGATGGAATGATGACGAAAGTGACCTTACTGTCCTCCGAAATAGTCCTCTCCTATATTTATGCACCATTGAAATCAAATATACAGGTCCTAAAAACTATGAAATAAGTATTATTTTGGAATGTTCAAAGGGCTCATCATGTTTCATTGAATGTGAAAAATATCGTGAAATATCTTTTTTTTCAAAGGGAGTTTGAGTCTTGGGAATAGGAAGAAGTTTCGAGGATTGAGATCTGTCGGGTATTTTCGATGTTCAATTCGTACTAGCCGCTTTTTTGCCAGCAATTGTTTGAAGATATTGGATGTGTGAAGGCGAGCATTGATGTGAACAAAAAAAAAACATTAACCATGTTGTGCGCACAGGGCTCGTATCCTTCGTAGACGTTTCATGGAACGGGTCAAAATTTCAATGTACCTTGAAGCATTCATCGTCCCTTCCTAGTTTGGAATTCCTTGTGGGTAACGTCTTGAGTATTAAAAAGTCTCAGGAGCATCGCTTTGATGCTTGATTTTTCTTCTCTGGTATTTTTCCCTACGAGATGACGCTGGGAAACGTCAACCAATGGTTTACCGTTTTGTTTCATGGTTGTACTTGGGACACCAGGGTGTATCCTCAGGGACAATACAGTTCAAGGATATTAGTGTCTCATCTGTCGTGTCAACAAAACCCTGGCTAGCCTCTAAATGGGTCTGCTTCTTATCTCTAGTCAAGTGATGTGGCAGAAGACGACAACACTTTTTTTCTCATCCCTAAATTCGGGGTAACAATTCGTCTCACGGATTCACAGTTAGTTTGCAATTCCTCATCTATCATGCGCACAGTTAATCAACGATCTTTCGTGATTAAATTCCTCACGTTCACAATGTTTTCCCCATTGACGGAGGTCACCGTTATTCAGCTACGGATATTGTCAGAAACACTTCCCCGCCCTTTTTAAAAACAGACGAACTACTCATACACACGCTTCATGGACAGTGCTTTATTTTCTAAAACACCAACCAGGATCACATAAGTTTCTTTCGGTGTCTTACCAAGCTTAAAACAAAACTTTAAATTGGTCTTTTGTTAGTTCATTTTCTCGTTCTCAGTAAAAGAACCAACTTACTAAACAAGCACTTTGTAAAACAATTCTTTCACGGAACACAAACGACGCTCAAATGAACGACGATGAAGGAAGATGGTCGAAACTTGCCGCTACGAATGTGCAAAATTATGAAATCACAAATTCAAAAATTTCAACAAAATACCGAAATAAATATTTGAAAGCAGATAAAATCTATTTTTGAAGAAAAGTTAAAAATGGTTTTATAGTTGGATACCAACCTTCCCCTAGCGACTTCGTTGACTGGTAAAAAATAACCAAACAGAGGGGGAAAAAGTAAAAAGGAAAAATAAAATGAGAAAAACCTGAAAATAAATTATAAGGAGCTAACCAGTTTAAGACTTGGAACATCAAATAATCATTTAAAAAATTGTTTTTAAAAAACAGAATTTAATACAATTTAAATCTCGAAATTATTTTTAAACTATTGCGTTGTTTAAGTTTAGATCTTGTGTATATGGTAAACATTTTTACCGCTACTAGTATATCAAATAAAGGTACACGCTGATGGCACCTGGTTGGTTATTAGATGATTCTGTGTAAAATGTTGAAGTTTATAAGTTTTTTTTTTCCTGTAATGGACAATGTATTGGAATTTTTACGTTTGCAGATCTAATACATTTCCCAGGAGCTAGCATCAATTTTTAGTGTGGCACCATATAGACGATGCCAATTGCCATAATTAATTTTGACGCCCAGTTTCCTCCCCATAGAGAGGCACCTGAGTTCTGACAAGGCGAAATTGTACTTAGGAATTTAATTTTGTCGAGAGTAGTTACGCCGAACGGTTACTCAAGGGATTTTTTACGCGAGCTGCATAATCATACGACATGCACTCTGTGGATTTTCTTCATCATAAAAATCCACCGACGTGAGGCCGGGGTGGATACCGCAAACTTTGGTACTTTAGTGCAGAAGGCTAGCGACAAACCAACTACGCCACCCTCCCGGCTGAAATTTATAAGTCGATAAGATGCTTTGGAATATGGGTCGGTAAGCGTAAAAACTATTTTTCAAGTTCAAACCCAAATCACTAATAAGCTGAATATGCAATTGTATTTTTTGGAGGAATTGTAATAAAAACTAAGAAGGCGATCAATGCACTCATCCATAATGTACATTTGTTTTCATAAATTTTTAGGGCTTATCCTGATCCAAAATATTCGAATAGTTCCTTAATTTAAAGTTGTGTGTGACGATATTATTGAAAAAAAACATTTGTTTTTGTTATATGTACGGCTGCTTGAAATGGTTAGTCTAAAAAAGTCTTTTTTCAATTAAACATAAAATATAAATATATTATTTTATAATTAATACTACAACTGCATTATTATTAATTATTTACATGTCCAATTTCAAACATTTTCCCCATGTTAAATTAGATTTAACAAGTTAAAATAAATAGAATAAAATGTAGTTTTCTAATTAATTTATGAAATTAATTTTTGGCTAACAATAATTTACAGAGAGATAAAGAATGTTATATTTAACATCGATGTGGTCTATTTTAAAAAATGTGCGAATTGAAGTTAACCCAACAAATACTAGAACGATGGTCTTGACATAGGTTCTTAACATACTTATAAAGATTAAAATAAAATAAAAAAAGATAAAATTCACTCAAATTTTCGTGCGTAAAACAATTTAAAAACAGTATAAACATTTTCAAATTTAATTATATGATATAAATGATATTATATATCAGCATAAGGCCTCTAACCACATATTTATCATTTATCGAATTTTAAACGTCACAGTCAAAAACATTATACAAAATATATTGTCCTTTCATTAATATCTTAAACTATTTTTAATTTTAGCTATATTCAATTACGGCTGTATTAATCATAGATGTAAGAATCTATTGTAATAATATCTTTACAGATTTCACAGTATGCGTACTACAAATTATTACTTTACGGAGGCAAAACATTTTCTCTAAGGGACATATGTAATTTTATGTCATTTCCTCACCATCTTTTTTGTTATAAGTACTGCATTGAAATTTGAAGAAAGCTTCTAAAGACACATAAAACCGAAATGAAATTTTAGAGCAAAAATGTTATTTTTAAATTAGAAATTAGTATTTTAAAAGCTTTGAAATGTATTCTCGGAAATCAACTTTAAATTGAAAAAAAATGTTGGATGATGTTCTATCTCTTTTTCTCTCTCTGATACATCGACTGTCGCTTATATCTGCAGAATAACTTATTTTGTCTTTGCTTTCTGCCTTGCAATATTGAGCATTTCACTTTAAGAACGGTCTAAATGAGAAAGAGCAATATCTCCAATAACTATCTTTTCAATTGGGGGAGCGGTAAAAGAGTTACGTGGATATTTTCAAAGAGCGGTTAGGTTGCAAAAACAAAAATGGGTCATTATAAGATTAAATATAAAAAAAAAATTAAGTAATTTAAATGCCAACATCACTTAATGTTTTAAAATTTCAATTTTATATATACAGGGTGTCCAGCCTTAATGTGACCCTTAATTCCCGAACCGTTCGGCTTAGATGTGTACTTCCAATTTAAAAAATGCTGTTGTAGCATGCGCGAAGAGTAGAAAATTGCATCGGATTTCTCCATGTGTTAATGTTTGTTGTGGTGCATGGCTTGTATAATTTATATGTTACTTGTTCATGTCAGCGTATATATACGTTCTGCCCAATACTCTCACCTACATTTATATTTAAAGCAGCGTTTCTCAAACTGTGGGGCGTGCCCCTTAGTGGGGCATGATAGCTATACGAGGGGGGCGCAAGCATATTGAAAAGTTGAAGTGGAAAATAAAAGATTATTTAAAAAAATTATTAATTTTTTGACGTTGAACAAATAAAACACATTTCGGCTGAATAATATATAAAATACGCATCTGCATTGTTATAATGCATTTATAAATGTATCAGTACTGCACACAATTATTTTATAATTAATTTAACAATACTAAATTAAGAACACGTTTAATAATTACCAGTGAAACCATAGGCTTATCATATATAACTTTTTTAGAAAATGTAACTCTTACTTCTCTGGATAATTTGTACGGTTTATAAAAAATCCCTTATAACTGCCGATGAAAAGTTACCTGATTCGCTACCCAATGCCACCGTTTTCCCCGTAAGCGAGCGTATGTAATATCTTGGGGAGGATGAAAAGGAATAATAAATAAGTAAAATCTTCTCTGAAATAGATAAATACTTCGCAAACACTATCAAGGTCCTTTTTTTGCATTCCAAAGCCATCGGAATGCATTTATGGATAGCAATAAGTATAGATGATCGTACTTCAGAAAGACGTATATATACGTATGGGGCGATGAAATTATTGGTTGAATTAGACGTTTATATACGGCGGGATGACTTAAGATGTTAAAGTCTTATTGTAGCTTTAGCGTCAAAGTTAGTATTATTGAATTCAATACAGTGTTATTGCATGGAGGGGGGTGCAATTTAAGTTATGATTGGGTCGTCAATATTGAAAGTTTGAGAAGCACTGATTTAAAGTAAGCCTTTGATGTGTTTCAATAATCCGGAAACTACTCATTTGTAAAATTACACATAGTAGTTTTGGGGTGTCACACTACATGGGAATTTGGCATTTATCCTCAATCGTTGTCTTCCAGTCATAACGATTGAAAATATAAAGATTAAAAATACGGTATAATATTATGCACTCCAATTTTTTTTCTCAAACTATTGTCCGTTAATAATAAGAGTTAAGCCACATTAGTAAGAACTATATTAATTACATGAGAATTCTAAAAGTGATCTTGTATTATTTTACTAATTGATGTCTTTGCAAAATAGTTATGTTTTGAAATTAATTTATACGTAATTACATTATAAGAAAAAACTAAGATGCAAAAATTTTATCATAGCTGTTTCCTCTCATTATAAGCGAAAATATAACAAAAAAAAATAAAACATTCATGGTTATTTAAAAAGTGAGGTAATTATAAAACAATGCAATTCAGCCCCTTTGTCGATAAATAAAGTACACTCCAAAATGAGTCAGGATTAAACCCCTTATAGTTAATTTTCTACATTTGGGAACAAATATAAATTTATTCTATAAAATATTGCAATTTATTAAAAGTCGCCTTGGGAGGTAGAAAAACATTGTTAACTGTAAAAGGACAAATTGTTAAGGGACACACTATTGTTATTTTTTTAAAAAAATGCCTAACACACAAGGCAAATGGAAACATTGATAAAAATCGATTTTGTTCAATTCTGTTGAAATCCAAATAATACGCCATTAAATAAATTCCATTTAGGGAAGTAAAATAAATATGTATTTTCATTGCAAAGTAGATTTTTAGGGTAAAATTCCACAAAACACTTTCTTTTTTGATGGAACCTAAAATCCTCTTTGGTTTTTGTTCAGCAGCTCTAGCAATTCAGAAAAAAAGTAAATGAATTAAATATTTATTTCCAAAGAATGTCAATAAATATTTTCACTTAATTCCTAGGGGAAAAAATTTATTGTTGGGACTGTTTAAATTTTTTTAGGGTACTATTTCGTCACTTTCATTATATTTTTGAACTTTATATCAGAGAATTTATCATTTTTTCCCATATTTTTCAGCAACTTAAAAAGATATGGTGGAATTTTTTGCAGAATTGTAAAGAAGTAAAAAAAATTATTTTTTCCAAATGTTTTTTTTGTGTTTAGTGTTCTCGTTTTTTCACCCTCTTTTTTTTATTCTGTCGTAAAAAAAGTTAGTTGTTAGACGAGAAGCACTTGACGGGTTAGAATAAAAAAATAATTCATCCCCATATTATATTTTACTAATGACTTCGCAAAGAAAATATTGTTTTTAATCATGCTTGCATGTGTAACTGTGATTAACTGTAAGACATGCTAGGGGAATTTCAAACTTGTTATTTTAAAGTAATTTTTTGTAACGTTTACATTAGTCCAAACTTATTAATTTACTCCCATGGGTCACAAGTATCATTTATCTTAATTAGTTCCACTCAACAGTAGTTTACAAAGAAGTACTTGAAACAAATTTTGAACTATGAGTATGCGTTGCGAATCAAATCGTGTTATGAACACATTTAATGAAATTCTATATTTCACAAAGATTATATAATTCATTTAAGAAAAAAATAATTTGTTCGGTATATATGTTCCCTACTGGTCATTTAAATTACTACACAAAGGCTACATGCTACAAGAATTTAGCATGTAGAAAAATTTAAACAACAGGAAGATGGTGCTGCGATATGCCCATGGTTAGTTTTTCAGCACATTCAGGCAAAGCAGGCACTGGTAGTGACACATACAATGTGTTTAAATGAGGAAACTGTTCAACTTGTTCATTATACACAAATTGCATTTCAACGTTGTTGCCTGTTGAAAAGTTATAATGCTTCGTGTAAGAAACGGAAATACGTACCGACACGTTTTTGACTTTGATAAAGGTCAAATGTAGCGTACTGTGATTGTGGTTTATTGTATCCCACTATTGCTGCTCCCATCAGTCGAGATCCAATGTCTGTTAGCGGAACATGGAATCGATGAGTTCAGGACGCTAACACAGAACGTCGAGCTAGATCTCAACGGCCCCCTAATCTCTAGCAACCGAGAAGACAGGCATGTTACTCGAATGGTCTTAATGGATTTTGCAGCCACGTTACGAGCCCTGAGTAAATATTTAGGGTCATTATCAAGCCAACTAGTGTCGGCACCGATAGTTCGAAGACGTTTGCATCATCATAGACTTTCAGCTCGGAGACCACGGCTGCGGCTACCCTAGAACCTACATCACTGACGGGGGCGTATTTCATGGTGTGATCAACGACGAACCTGGGATCACTAATTGCAATACGTAATGTTCTCAGTTAATCCATATTTTGATCACAGCATCAAGATGGTCGTATCCGTCTTTGGTGGCATCGTTGTTTGGTGAACGTCTTTGGTGAACGAACATTGATAGCATGCATTCGCCATCGTCATAATTGGCCCATCACCTGGCGTGATTGGCCTATTGGATACATGTCTCGATCATCTCTTGTTCACATTAACGGCACTTCTAACAGCGCACGTTACATTTCTGGTGTGTTACGATCCAAGGCGCTACCCTTTATTAGAGCATTGCGAAACCCTATGTTTTTTCCCAGCTGGATAATGCAGGACCACATGTTGCAGGGATTGTACTGACATTCTTTGATACGGAAAACGTTCGGCTGTTGCATTGGCCTGCACTTTCATCAGATCTCTCAACAACAGAAAAGGTCTGGTCCAAGGTTGCCGAATGACTGGCTTGTAACCATGCGCCATTCAGACGTTTGAGAAGTCGGGTCATCGTGGTGAAGCTGCATGGACATCTGTACCTGTAGAGGCCATTTAATCTATGTTTGATTCAATGCCCAGGTGTATAAGTGCTGTTTTTACTGTCAGAGGTAATTGTTCTGGGTACTCATTTCTCATGATCTATGCACGGATTTTAATATCTTGTTATTTCTAGTATAATATGTTTGTCTAATAAATATCTTTTTGTTATTTGCATTTCTTCCTAGTGTAGCAATTTTACTGGTCAGTAGAGTATTTTAAAAACACATATGTCACGATCTAGGTATAGGCAATCGCAAGGAAAGAATAGGAGGGATTTTCCACCTAATGGTTAATGCATCGTTCATTATCTAAAATCAAAGCTGGATCACTTATTAAGTAGAAGATTGCTTAATAACGTCACACTTCGTAGTACCACGAGATTGTTCACACTTTATGGAATCAATTTTGATAGTTACTTGTTATCATTAATTACCACATTTTGCTTGGAAATTTGCTTCCATCTGATAGCCAGGAATCTTGACAATAGCTCTAGTTTGAAATTTTCACGGAAGTAAATTTTTCTTAGTACTGCAATGCAAGTGTACTTCATTCCTCTTGAACTGGTGTCTTAAGTCCGTTGACAGTTCTCGAGTGTTGTTTTCTTAAAACTCGTTTCAATAAACCAAAATCACATTCCATTGCAGACGCATAGAGTTATTTTACATGTATTTAGTCAAATGGGATACACTTTATTCCTATTTCTGATTTTTTTTCTTTTTCAAATTAAACGACAGTTGACTTACACTTGTGACTGGAGGCTTTGTCCATATTTTTGAGGCTGAACTTTATCAGTGTCCTTTCCAGAATAAAAATGGAATTTCTGCTTGAAAAATTATTTCTAAAATATTCTACTGATGTGAAGTGAATTCATTTTATATTTACTTGAGACGTTTTGTTTAATTTGATTTTTTAATCCTATAACTATCATGAATCTCCTTAGGAACTTTACTGCACAATAACGAAGCCATCTCGTACAGTCATTCCCGTCAGTTAAGTAATAGAGAATAGAGAGCGGATCTTCTTTTGCTACAAGTCATTTAAATGTACCATAACTCATGAAATGGTACACAAATTTCCATTTTTTGCAGCTAGGTGTTTTTTTTTACATAATTTTGTACAATTTGCTTTTTCTTTCAGCAATATGTTTTAAAAAAGAAGACGGATTTCAGGTTTACAACTGTTTTGAACTTTTATCCTAATCAATGATTTTAATTACAGTTCTGAAAGACATTCCTAGTTTTAATTCAATGAACCTTTCAGTTGGCGTATTATCTTTCTGTTCCTGGTATCCATCTTGTAAGTTATCCACGCGACCCATCAACATTAAACAAATCTATCTATGAAACTTATATGTTGTGCAACATGAATCGACAGAAACAATTCCGGGCGTTATTTCGCTATCTTAACCATTCAAGCCATAAATACCACTAGATATCTTAGTTAATATTAAAAATAAATTGATATAACCAGTTTAACCGCCTATTTCTTCACAATTACTTAACAATTATAATATGTCCTAAGAGTGATAAGAAATTCGTCTGCATACCTCTTGCACAATTTCATTTTTTAATCATAAAATCAATTTCATATTTAAGTTCAACTCTTAAACCGTTACGAAACGTGTTAAGAATGCTCATTCTCAATCTATCCCTCAACATTACAGACACGATGCACGCGTTTTTTGATTTTACTTAGTTTCAAACGCTAAAAAAGCACGTACGCGTTTTAAATCAGTTCTTTCTTTTATTAATTGATGTCAAAATATGATTGTATGATAGAGATTCGAATACAATAATACAAATTCCACGAGAATTAGTACTTCATTTTTAGTTATGAAATGACGTCAATTTCAGGCTTTCAAAAGCTAAAGGCAAGGTAGATGTCGTTACTGCTATAATCCGTATCGCAGGAGGTGGGCGGACTTTTCCGGGTAAGGACTACTTCTAATATTTTTAAGGTGGTTGCGGTCCACCTAGAGGTTTAGGTGTGGCCATTCTGTTATAAAATTGTATATTTTATTTTCTTAACACTTATTTCTCGACATTGTACCCGGTTTTAAAATATAACAGATTACTATTTTTAAATACAAAAACACAAGTAACTCAAAATTTTCATGGTGAATACTTAAACAAAAAGAAGCGACTGCTAGACAGTGTAGAGTAACCGTTTTCAATGCAGGTAGCTAATGTGAATCGATGAATATTGAATCGACGTATCCATTGTAATTAGTTCACTGGCTAAGTCCATTGACTCAAAAACCCAAATGTGGAAACGCGAGATGTAGGATGATGTCTCAACAGCCAATCTCGTGCTATTGTAGAAGAGCTGATCAACTACACTTATTCTCCCCTTCAGTTAACGTGTTCAAAGAAAAATCATTTTTTCGGCTGGCATCACTTTTCCCCCCAACAGCAGTAGTTTAACGTGTTAGTTACTAGTATTAATAATAGTCATATCAATTGTGAAAAGCCTATTTTCCATTCTAGCTGGTGCCTATAATCTGTAAATATGTTTATTTAGTATGCACGCCAATGATCTTAGTAAAAGAGGTCATCTCAAAATGCCTTGCGGTCCACCAGTTGATCGCGATTGACTAAATGCCCATCCCTGAAGTATGGTATAAATATGTATATGCATTCTTAAAAAAAGTTTTGTTTCTTATACTAATTATTTTGAATTTAAAAAAAAAAGACCGCTTTGGTGGAAGCGAAAAAAAACCTAACGCTGAAAGAAAATTCGATAGGTGAAAACTCAAAGGTGTCCGGATAATAGTTGTTATCATTTATGTTTCATTTATAGTCAATCATATATATTTATTTATAAATAATTTTGTTTTTTTTTATTTATTTAGAATTCGTTTTTGATTATATTTT
>BMAO01030743.1:0-48368 GCA_019973975.1 Trichonephila clavata
ACTTTCATATCGCAATATCAGGGATATAATTTGTGACTTTCAATTCACTCCATTCTGAGCATTCAGTTGTTAAACAATTTCTTTGAGGAAAATTTTTATATATAAAAGTTAGATATATAAAGTATTCGATATGAAGCAGAGCGCATGCAATTTTTTCTCTTCAAATAATTAAATCTCTCCAGCAATGACATTCAATAATTTTAAAAAATAACTGTAAATTTATCTTTAGAGTTATCTTCAGATTTTTCCACATTTCCGTAAATGTCTTTATTTCTGAAAATGTCTGTCAAATAAGGTCCATTACAAATTTATCAACTTTTACCACTCAAAAATTGACAAATTTGTAGAGTAATGCAGAGTGCCATTGAGAATGGTACCGCGTGCCACATGTAGCACGCGTGCCATAGGTTGCCGACCCCTGAGCTAGACTAATTGAATAACTCACTCAAACAGAAAAAGAGAAAAAATGATCATTAGAAAGAATATAGAGTTTCAACATACTATAATTTTTTTTAAATTTCATTTAATTTCGATACTCGTCATAAGCTTCCATAGTTTGCATGGGGTGATTATTACTCACCCTGCAGATCTTTTAAACGCTTACTTCAAAAGTGAACGATAAAGACGGCTCAAAACAATTTTTTGTTTGTAATCAATGAAACGTCATGAGCGTAGAATCATTATATTGCCAGAAAGATGACAAAGGGTATTGGACGAAAATGGAGGATATGTAATTCGATAAAATATTTATACCTATACGGAAATCATCTCGTTACGACCCTAAGGTTACAGGTGAAGTTTTGGACACTGGAAGAACAACAGACATACGGCTGTCGCATATCGTACTGGATCGGCGGAGGAAATTCGAGCTACAGTTGGTATCACAGTGACACAACAAACTGTTAGAAATCGGTTTCTTCAAGGACAGCTCATAGTCAGGCTCCATTTAGCGTGTATTCCACTGGCACCGAACCATAGCCGTTTGCGACGCTAGTGGTGTCAAGCCAGAGTTCATTGGAGGACGGAGTGGAGATATGTTGTGTTTTCTGATGAAAGCCGGTTCTGCCGTGTTGCTAATGATGACCGTGTTTTGTTCAAAACGAGGCCAGGGAAACGCCTATAACCAAACTGTCTGCGGCCTAGACACACTGAACTTACACCTGGAGTCATGGTCTTTGAAACAATTTTCTATGACAGCAGGAGTATTCTCGAGATTATCCCAAATACACTCACTGTAAATTTGTACGTCAGCTTGATAATTCAACCTATAGTACTACCATTCATGATCAACATTCAAGGGGTAGTTTTCCAACAGAATAACGCTCGCCCTCGCACCGATGTTGTAGCACAACGTGCTCTGAAGAGTTTTAACATGTTTTCTTGGCCTGCGAGATCACCAAATCTGTCTTCGATTGAGCGCGTATGAAATATCACTTGACAACAACTCCAGCATCATCCACAGATAGCACTGACCATCCCAGTATTGCATCAATTAATCGTGTATCTTAATGCATCTATTAAGCCAGCAGATAAACAGAGTGATTATAACTAAAGTCCAATTTTCATAATGCTGTGAAAAAGAGTCACTTGAGAGAATGATTTCAAATTTGGACTGAATACACTTGCAGAAGTTGAAAACGATATAGCATAAGAAAAAAATCCAAAGTGTATCAATAGATGACGCTGTAAGCGGTACAACGAAATTGGCCTTTACTTTTTCAGAATGAAGTGGTACTAGTGCATGAGCGATAGAATCCTTTGCCCATTCTCTGTATATTTGTGTACTAACAAAATCTTACAAATGAAAGTGGGCTTCATATCTTCACAAAATGTTCCATGACAATCCGTTGTAAACTTCCATTCGAGCAAAGAAATCTATAGCAAAAGCGGATATTACTTTGGAATATTGTTTTCTTTATGTCACACCGTTTCCCAGTTCTTCAAGATTTTTCAGTTCAAATTTAAAGTAGATTTGACCAGTAGTCCCTTTCTTACAGCATTTTGAAAGTGGGACACAAATTATAATCACCCTGTGTCTACTTATTCTTCGTTTGAGGATTCCAGTGTAGTATAACATAAAAATGAATTACTTAAAAATCCCCTCTGCCCTAAAAAAGGAAATGAGTAAACTTATCTTGGAAAGTCAAATTAAGTACTTATACTACTGTTACTCCGAAGTAGAGTCTTAGAAGCAAGTTAGAGTTAATTTTCCAAACTATTATTATCCAACCGTGCATATACGTCGTTTTACGCAAGAAATACCTAAAGTCAGATTAGATTTGCTTCCACTCACTGGCTTCTCGATCTGAAATAAAATAAAATGTTTACTTAGCGTCAAGTCTCCTTCCTAAAAGTTTCTTCCGAAATCATCGCGTTGTTCACGAGGGATTGGAAAATTCGTTTTTGATGTTGGTTTTCCTGCGGAAATTGTTGCTTATAATTCCATTGGTTCGTGAATAGTTTGTGGGCTGATTTTCTACCTCGACACCTAAAGAAGAAATCAGTGTAAAGTGAATCCTTGGAAGCAATGTCCCAAAGGTGTTTGTTTTCATTTTTTTTTCTCGAAATAATCAAACTGGTGGAAGCTTAATTGTACTCAAATGAGAGCTTTGCACACATTTAAACATCTTAAAGCTTTTTCACCTACATTCATCCAAACTGAAAAAAAACAATGGTTCTTGTCGTTGTTTAAGGAAATAAAAAAAATATATAACTAAAACAGATTTTTAAACTATTCGACTATTGTGACAGCTATTTTTTTTTTTTTTAAAAAAGGAGATATGGAGATTTTTTGTTGTTGATGTTGTTTGGATTTTTTTAGTACATTTTAAGAAAAATATACTAAAATTAAGAAGATGAAAAGAAATTATTGTTACTAAAATGGGGAAAAATGGTAAAAAATTGACAAAAAATAGCATAAACGCGGCCCGTTCTGCACCAAAGGTTTATGAACAAATTTTCAATATTTTCAATCTAATGTGTTGCTATATTATTCAAATTTGAAATGACTTTCAGATAAGTGATATTTTTTTTTTACAAAAACTAGAGCACTTTATCTGGTTACTATATGAAAATGCTTAAAAAGACAGTATTATATTAATGAGGGACTGTAAATTTTGTAATAAAACAGTGATTGCTAAATCTGAAGTTTAAAACATTTCTACTATTATACAGAATTTACAGATAAATTTCAGTTAAACATGTTCAAAACTTTTTTAGCAATCTCTGAACCCCGTTTGATTATTTTCCAAAAATCATATTTCGAGTAAAACGCGTTTTAAAGTATGACATCTTGGTTAAAGTAATGGCATCTGCTTTTACTAAAACACTTGTAGTTTTTGTTCTAGTAAACGGAAAATGATAAACTTGGTATTTTTATAAAGCTAATAAAATGGCTTACAAAGTATAATTATAAGAAAATGTGTCAATTTTTGGCAAAATTCACAATTTTAGGGTAGTAGGATACCTTAAGAAGAATTTAAAACGTATAAAAACTTTTATATTATTTTATGTGTGTCTTGATTATTCGTCAACTATGGACATCTCATTAAAATCTAATGATACTCACTGTAGTACTAATTATTGTTCAAATAAAGCTTTTGATTTGTGGTCGTGGTAGCCTAGTGTTTGTTATCATGAACGCGTGACCGGAGTTTTATGAGTTCGAGCCCTCGAGAGAGAGGAGGAGCCACTGAAGACTCGCCGTGTAAAAAGGGTTGATGCACATTTCAAGGCTCAATGTCCTCAAGTTGGTGTGATAGTAAGGTGCGGGGGTGGCAAGTTTAGGTATCATCCTCGTCACTTTCATGTTTTGCTTTATAGTGCGACTGTAATATTATTCTTTCTTTCAACAGCTTTTGAGATTATAGCTTTTAAATTTGTGACAGAATTGAAAGAAATTTTTAAAATATATATTAATTGCTCAAAGCTAAATCAGAATTAAAAAAAAACTTACATCACTTGAGAGAGAAATCGTAATAGAGTATTGACCTTTTTAAAGAATTGCTAATACTTACTTACATTGCATGAATGTTTTAATGATCATTATTACTGATAATCAATACTGTTATTGATTAATGTAGCAAATTACTATCATTTGAATGGGTCATTATTATTAAATTAACTGCTAATGTATTAATCTATTTTATTTACTAATTACTGTCCTAATACTTTTAGTGATCATTACTATTGGTAATAATTAATAGTTTCTTTTCCATTATCCTTAATATTTTCATTAATGATGCTAATAATCTCAGATAATATAATTACTAATATAAATCATTATTTAATAATTATTACATTTGCTTTTTTTGTTGATTTTCATTAATGTTTTATTTACAAGGATTACTAATATTAGGAATACTGGTAGTTAATCATTATTCTGTATCAAATTAATTGTTTATAGTTTGTAGAATAACACTTCAAATACTTATGAGGAATATAAGTTTACCTTGATTGTTTGACATGTCAGCTTTGAGTTACATTAAACTAAATTATTTTAATACTTCGGCTGATTTTTCGGGGCCACTTTATTGATAGAAAGTTTAATATTCTTTCACTGTATCATCTGAAGAGCCAAGATTTTTAACACCAATTTTCATTTTCAAACCTGCCCATTCAGTGAGTCCGTTTTCTCCTTTATATATATAAGTATTTATAAAAACTGGCATGTGGAGTGTTCGAGTTTTACATATAATACACTGCTGAGAACCTCAAAGACCTTATGTTTCTGTGGTGTGAAAGTCTATAGAGAGGATTAACTTTTAAAATTATGATGCCTACGACGTTAACAAAAATTATAGTTTAAAAAACCTAAAGACTGTACTGGCTGTTTAATAATAAATTAGAATTAAACTTTTAAAGTTACACATTTTTATTGTATACCTAAAAAAAATTATAAAAAATCATAGTTTAAAAAGAACTAAAAAACACGCTTTTATGTTAAATCGAACTAAAAAGTATGTATATAATTCTTAATAAGAATAAAATGATGCATGATAATTTTAATGTTCATTGTGGTAAAAGAATAGGGTGCTTTGTACTATAGTTTTACACTAACTCAGCATTTCGGAATAGAACTAGTAAGAAATTATAGCAATTGATATCGAGTACCCCACGCTTTTACCACAATGACATTAAATTTCTCGTTTATCGTTTTATTCTTATATTAAGAATTATTTTTTCGATTTTACATAAAAGCGTGTTTTTTATTTTTTTAAACTACAATTTATTTTTCCTTTTTTTAGTTCGATCTAAAATAAAAGCATGCATTTTTAGTTTTTTAAGCTATCATTTATTCATTGATGAATTAATCTTAAATGCGTCATTTTTTTAGAATCTGGAATACCCATTGGCATCCTATTAGTGCGTTAATATCACCTGGTTTGCAAAATGTAGGATCAGCAACTGAAGGAAATCTAGAAGAGATAAGTTTGAAATATTTCATGCGAAACAAGGTGTTAAATCAATGATATTTTTCACTAAAAAGAGCTCAATATTCTCTCTGAAACTTGCATCAGTATTAGACACAAAAGTACACTTTTTGAATCGAAGAGTTTGTGAGAAATTATTTAATCCGGTGGCCTTTGAATCAATTCTCAGCTGTTTTAGTAAAATGAAGCAATTAATAATGCTTCATTCCACAGATCCGACAAGAGAATTAAAAAAAACCATTTGAGCTAAGCGGTTAGAACAGTGCTTTTCTCAAACTTTTTATGATTTCGACCCAATTTTCAGTTATAATTTTCATCGTGCCCCCCACATACAACAACGTATTGAATGCAATAATAATGTACTACGACCCTAAAGCTATACAACGCGAATTTAATATGCGAAATATATGTATTATATTTTGTATATGACAAGCCCGTGGAAGTCACTAGTAATAACTAAACTTGCTTTTATTTTGGTATTGATAAATCAATTATTAAATACTTTTTGCCGCACTGATACATTTATAAGTATAATATATCAGTGTGAATATGTATTTTATTTTTTATCATGTCAGAATGTATTTTGTTTTGCTTCCTTTCGGTGAATTAATAATTGTTTTAAATCTTTTATTTCGGACTTTTCGCCCCCCAAGGCAGGTGCTCCCCACAATTTCAGAAATGCTGTGTTAGAACATAAGGTTTTTTTCACGTGCACGAGTGTTGTTTTTATTTCCATTTTCAGAAAAACTAGTCAATGGTTTATATTATGGTAAGAAATTGCTGGCGCAAACGTTTTCGCTTTTACAGGGTTGTAACTTAATCTTTTAGTCGCCAAATCTGGAAATGGGATCAAGAATTAGTTGCCAAATCTGGAAATTCCATATGGATTTAATCGCCAAATCTTGAAATTGTATATGGAATTAGTCGACAAATCTGGAAATCGTTATTCTTGATGATTCTGATCAGGACAATGGAACAAAATTATGAAATTATTGTATTGCCATCGGTCCTTGACAGTGTGCAAAATTTGGAATTAATCCGACCTTTAAGTAAGTAAAATTCGAGTTCAAAGATTCCTTACATATAAGTGAAGCTTATAAAAGCGCGTTAAAAAATTGAATTTAAATCAAAAATGAAAATATGGAGTTTTTTTTAAACTTATTTAATTGTTAAGCTTTGATTTTATAAATAAACTTTGGTTCAAAATTTTCAATAATCCCCGTATAGTATGGATATTTTATTTAAAGGAAAAGCTTCGTTAAGGCGCAAGAACTGACGCATTTTTTTTTCAGTAGACATCAAGTAAAAACAAAAGTGAGTCTTGTGAAATAATAATTATTAATAGCAAAAGCATATATAAAGTTTTTAAAAAACCTACACTATAAATTTATCGAGCTGGTATAGTTACAGAAGTTATATTAAATATACCATCATAACTTTAAAAATACGTACTTTTTATGATCATTATATAAAATATTTTATAATTTCTATCGATTAAATAACTAATTAAAACATTTTGCATCATGAGTTAAAGGTAGTTTTATTAGTAAAAAATAATAACAATGTGTTATAAAAATTTAACCATTTTTAGTAAAAACATTAATGGTATTAATATTTTTTTACAGTTTTAAACAAGAAATATGTATAACTTTTGTGCATTTAAAATAGATCTTAATGTACAACATGATTCGAAAAAAAATATTAAGTCATTACTAAAAAGTATTGCAGTATTCAAAATACCAAAATGCATTTTTTGAAGTTTCTGTATTGCTGATAAAAAAAAATATTTATTCATCTACAAACTATATTTATATTTATATTTCCAAGTAAAAATGGTTTAAAATAGAAATTTTAAATTGAAAATATATAAAATGTATCTAATTTTTATTGAATAATTAATTTATTACTTGTATTTAATATTATCTGACCAGTCACTTGCCTACGTTTTCCAGAAATAAGACAGAAAATGAATTTAACTCCAATATTTAACATCCCAAAGATAATCATTCTTAGTTCATTAAATAATTCAATGGTACTATTGTTTTCAATCATTTCCCTAATTATCCGGTACTCATTATCAAATTCCCACTGCAAATGAATAGATTCAAAGCAATAAAAGCTTGACTTAAACTTTTGTTTCTATCTGTCATTCGAAATAAATTCTTTGTTCTCAACTATTAATTAGACGGTGAATGTAATGGAATTAAGACTTGGCATCTCCGTTTTAATTCATTAATTCTATGAATACCGGAAAGTTCCTGCGGATCTTAATGCCGGAAAACTTTCCTGAATTAAGTTACGAATCCTTTAAAGAGCGGAGCACTCGCTAAAATGAAAGTATCTCCTGCCTTTTGCCAGTGGAACGAGTCCGGATAATCTTCTGACGTCAGAGAAGAGCTTTGCTTTCTAATGAACGTAAAATATTCTTTGAGACATTTTCTGGAACAAACACATTGATATTTTCAGTCTTTGCAATTATATTTTATCGGGAATAGGGTAGAGCCAACTAATTACAGGTTAGAATGTAAGTAATTAACATTAAGATTTATTTTAATATTTACCCATTTGTAGATAATAGGTGAAATTTTAATCTATCCAATTCTATGTGGGGAATAAATTAGAAGAATATCTACAAAAATTGTTAGTTATAAAATAAATGCAATTTAGAAATAAATTTATAAAATTGTGGGGCTTATTTCATATGGTTGGACTGCGGCCTTATAGTGGGTTCCAAGTTATGTTGAGATCATCGGCAATAAGATAGCTGGCCAAAACACCAAGCAGGGACACGAGTCGTCTCAATTGAAAGCTTCCCACAAAAGAGCAAAGATCATTACATCAACACACATTAAAAAATGTAGTTGAGTGACCCAAAACGCCATCAGTCTTAGAAAGCCATGGAAAACTCTGGCCACTGTGGGTCCAATTCCGAGGCACCTGGAGAGAGCTGAGGCTGCTGGTCACTTTTACCTAACCATCAAACATGACTTTTTGGGAGTATACCTCCTCTGGCTTGGCTTGGCTGCTGATGAGACCTTCCAGCTCTGTGGACATACCAAGATGGATGGCGACCACCTGCTTCAATGCACTAGACTTGATGAATAATCGATTGACGACGTCGCAAATCGGTACTGGGAGGCTCGGCGTCAAATGGTCAAGAAGTCAAGCACGGGCATTAGAGATATAAATAAAATATAAAATAGCTTAAAATTCATACTAAAGATAGATTTATTAAAATGTGTTTGATTATAACGGCCGCGAAAGGATTGAATATAATTGTACGCGTAAAAAGTTGTTAATTTATTGGGGAATTAAGAATCAAAAGTATATGCAAATAAAAATGCGCATAGATTAATTAATAAGTGAGCTATAAATGGCTGCAATTTTAAAGTATAATTTTATATATTTCTACAAGGAAATAGTTATAAAACGAAACACTTTTCATGTTTTGACTTTTATCTGTGTGTTTCATTAAACATATTGCATTAAAACAAATAGCTAGGCAATGTGTGTAGAAATATAACAGGAGTGTATAGATCGTATTATGTGTGCGAAATTTATTCTGTAATTGGAAGCGAAAGAGACATTTGGATGACTGATTTAAATTCTTTTTAATTTAGCTTAATATGTATTAATAGTGCTGAAAAAGTAAAGCTTTTCTCAAACAAGTTTATATTTTTATTTCTAAAAAAAGCAAGAAAATAATGAAATCAATAGAATTCAAGAATTTTACTAAGTGATCAGAGATTTTCATTAAACTTTCTTTTGAACTCTATTATACACTCTCTGGACAAAAGTGTTTGGACATCAAATGGTATGGACTCGTAAGCTCATGTGGCATATATTAATATAAAACTTAGTCCCTCTTTTACATAGATGACAGCCTGCACATGACTAGGAGACTTTCCACCAGTGTTTTCTAGATGGCAAAAGGAATTCTTTCCAGGCATAAAATAAGGAAGCAAATCAAAAGAATGATAATAATTAATTTTATTATCCAAAGAACCAGTTTGAAAGAAAACTGAGCATAGCAAGGATTCACACTTTAAAGAAAAAGTGAAAGAAAGCATTAAATAAAATACTGATGCTGCAGTTTAATAAGGCGAGTGGTCACCACTGACAGCCAGGCACGCTGCACAGCGATTTACCATACTTGCTATGAGATGATGAATGAGTTGTGGCTCAAACGGTTCCAAGCTTCTTGGGGAGCTCTCTTCAGTTCTGTAATGGAACTTAATAGGTGCGAAAGGGCTGCAATTTGTCTCCCGAGCATATCCCATACATGCTCGATAGGATTTAAATCAGGGGAGTTCGCTGGGCCACGACATGCGCTGGATGTTTTCCGTTTCAAGGAAGTCATATTCAGCACCGCTCGGTGACATGGCGCATTATCATCCATGAATATGAAGTCAAGACCGACAGCACCTCGAAACAAGTGAACATAAGGCTCAAGAATTTCGTCTCTGTATCTTTGAACAGTCACAGACCCCGTTTCAAAGAAATGGAGGTCTGTGCGGTCGTCCATCATGAGCCTGCCCATACCATTACTCCTCTTGATGGAAAATGATATCTTTCCGTTATGTTTCTTGGTTCAAAACGTGTTCCACGTTCTCTCCATATCGTTACCCGCCGAGAATCACTACTGAGACTAAACCGGGTGGGCGGGTGTTGGGTGTGTCCTACAGTTATAATTTTTAGATATTAAACTTGCGTTATGGGGTAACATTATTTATAATAACAGATTAAACAGCTTTTCAATCTCTTTTAGCTTATCTTAAGGTATCCGACTAGGTTGAAGAACTGATTTTTAGGTGTTTGATGTTTGGTGCTGTTTGAGTCATTAGGGGAAAAGAAATATAATTATTGAGAGAGAAAAACTAATACGTAAGACTAGACAGTTTTTAGTTGTTTTTATGGTATTTACTTTACATAAGTTATAAATATTTTTTAATTTATTTTTTGAAGATGAAATTGTTACGATAATTTGAGCACGAAAACGTAATATCTCCAAAACAATCCATTCAAATTCAACGAAATTTATAACATATATATTATGGTCCCTTCAGAGTGTAACATACCGCAGGTTTTAAGACACGTACATTTAATCACATTTTACAGCCATTTTTAGCTTAGAACATGTAGTAATTTTGATGAAAAATCATTAACATCAAATGTAAATGCTAATAAAATATTTATTTCTTAAAATATTTTTTATTCTGCGGCTTGTGACACTTCAGACGGATAAGGAGTATACCAATGAAACTAAAATTGCATTATGTGCAATTTATTTTTATTTATGGCGTTTTTCTTCACTTTAAAAATTTTGCTAAAATTTCATAAAAATAATATTTTTTTAAAAACAAAGGGTGATACATGTTATTTATTTATTTTAAGCCTATTTATGTTCTTTGAAACAAAAAATTTATTCTGAAAATCAATTTTTGAAAAATTGATCTCCGAACCTATCGGATATCTTAAAATGCTTAAATAAGATATAATTTTTGTAAAATCTATTAGGCCAAAAAATTACATTTTAACATGTTAGATCTCTAGAGAGACTTTTTTTATATGGCTACTAATAGATTTTGTTTCATTCATAAAAGATCATTAAAAATTATAATTACTTAATATATCAACAAGTTTAACTTCAAACCCACACACAAAAAAAATAATGTAATTTTCCACCAGGTGTGATATACTTATGAATGTGATTGTAAGCACGGCATTAAATTAAAAATAAGGTTTTAATTACATATCAGGAGCACCTGTTTAGAATGTTCTTTGACCAAATCCATGTTATCCTTAATGGTACTAGCTTAAAAACACTTAATAATAACTATGTGAGAGTTATTAATGCATCCCATCATATTTATCTTTTACTTACAATTTAAACATTAAACCTTTAAAAAGGAGTGGGAGGGATCTGACAACTTCTAAATAGTTAATTAATTTAATATCGGTTCCGGAGTACATTTTTTTAACTTTAGTAATGAGAAAATCCTTTTTTATGTATAGTTAGTTGTTAATAATGAAGTCGTGATTAATTGTCCCCCAAAGTCATAAGAAAATAGTCTATACAACACTAATTTAGGTTATGTATTAGGTGGAAGAGCAATTTGGTATTTTGATTTAACATCAACTCGTGGACCCTATGTTTATTTTTGCACTGAAAAATTTTAAGAAAAAACGATAATTATGTGAGATTTTTTCGTTTTTTTGTCCAAAAAAATTAATTTTATACTATTTTTTATGACAATTGCGTGGAATGTTTTTAATCATTTTCAAACAATATTTAAAGTTGTATGACATTTGAATATACATCAACTGAAAGTTTTTAAAAATTTTTATATTGATTTGTAATTTGATAAATTTGAAGTAGACTTGCGTTTTATAATAGACACATGTATATGAATATGGAAATAACCTCTTAATACAAAACTCCAAATATGTTCCACAGATTTATTTCGTTGATAGTGAGAGATATTTAAACAATAAGAAACAGCCTTAAATTCTTACCCAGTTTATTACAAAATAATCAATAATTAAAATAAATTTAATAGATGGAGTTATTTACTTAATATAATCTCCCTCGAAAAACAGATCATTATAGTTATTATATTATATCTATAATAGTTAACTTCTGTACTGATTTGTTCGAGACTTTTAATAGAATGATTACTTTTGGTTGCTTTGAATGTCCTCTTGTAGTTGCTCTAAATTTTGTATTGTTCCTATGACACTCTTTATCTCTTCTCTCTCTCATATTTTCATTATTTTTTTATTTTAATGAGGCTGCGGATTGGTTTTTCACCCTTACAGACCTAGTATATTCCCGGGAGCTGGTATTTTTTTTAGTGCGGCATTATTTAGGCGAATACATATCGCCGCAAGTAATTTTGACACCCAGTTTACTCTCCAGAGGGAAGCACCTGAGCTCTGGCGATGTGAAACCATACTTAGGAATTTAATTTTGCCGTGAGCACCCAAGCCAGACAGGCACTCGATGGATCTTTTATATGAGGCATAATCAAGCGACCCGCTGTCGATTTTCTGCATCATGAAAATCCCCCACTTTAGGCCGGGCTCGAACCCACAACCTTAGGCCTACAAGGTCAGCGACAAACCAACTACGCCACCTAGCCGGCTCCATTTAATGTAATCCTACTTAAAAAGCAAAGCGCAATTATATATATCATGATTCCTTCACATGATGCTTCGATACCAAACATATTACACAAAAGCAACCCCAGAGATAAATTAAGGGGCATGCACATGGAGAGCTGTTACAGTTGTCTATTTTTAACGCACATAAATAACTTTAATGTATATAAATAACTATCAAATCGTTATGAAACACTCTTTAAAACTAAAAGGAATTAATTCTGAAACTTCAGTTGAGAGAAGCTACCTAATAAAAATATTGCTCTTATTTACAACTGACGAATCCCCCCAAATAAGAAAAGGTAAAAGAAAACTTAAGAAGATAAATAGGTTGTATAAACTCTAAAACGATGAAAGCAATGTGGGGGGGGGGAGTGGAATATTCTAGCTTTGGATTCTTTAATCTTAGATTAAAATAATTTAATTGAGTTATTTACTTGAAACTTCATTTGTAATACAAATTATAATTGTAACTATACTAATACCATCATTGTTTAAATGCATTGTTTATTAGCGAAAAAGAATTGTGCAATAAAAATAGTATATCGTTCTGTAGTGCATAAAATTCTGGTAGAAGAAATAGTCAAAACTCTCTAGTTTGTTAAATCAGTTAATTTTTTTTTACCCTTATTTCGAACAGAGAGACAACACAAATAAGTCTTTTAAAATATTTAAATCCAATTTCTATTCGCTCACCTTCTTAGCCAAAAAGTTAACTTCACTGTCTCTGATTTTTTCTTAAAAGTTAATCTTAACCCTAGTGATTTACTTCGAAAGTTATCGGATAATCAAGATAACAACGATTTATCGTTCCGAAGCGTCGAAGGGGAAAACCAGTCTACGAACAAATTGCCAATGGAATTTATTCAACGATTCCTCTCTCGCAACAACTTCAGCGGTAGAATCTACTTAGGAAAGAATTTCCACTCTTTTGAGACAAGAATAATTTGGAATTTTTTTGGATGAGACGTGTGATTAAATAAACATTGAATTTTACTTTAAATAGAGATATTAGAGTGCTGAAGTATTTCCAATTTTACCTTAAACATTTCCCGAGCAATGTGTTGTACGAACAAAACTGGAATAACAGGAGTAGTTAAAATAAAAATTCTGATAATTTTTTAAGATTTTTAAAATAAAAAACTGAATATATAAATCTATTTTATTTATGTATTAAGTAAAACTTCTCCTTTTCGAGCTACCTCTGTCATTTTTATTCATTATCAATGATAGAAATTGTTACAATTCTAAATTGTACAAAATATTGTATGTATATGTACATATTTATATTGTATGTATATGTGTGTGAGTCTGTGTATTGTATGTATATGTGTGTGTTCCTAGTCTCCAAAAATGTTTCACTAGGAATATACAGAATAAAAAAAGAAAATAAATAAATTATACTTTTAACACTGAAAATCGACTAATTTTTTTAAATCTTATTTAGAATTTAATTTATTAAAAAATAGCAAATGCTTAAAACAATATTTTATGAATTTATACATATCTGCTTTTTAACTTTAAAGATAAGTTTTTTCAAAGAATCTAGCTTTTATTTCAACAAAAACGAATATTAACTTTGCACATACAAATATACGAGGAAAAACAATCCCGCAAAAAAAGAGTAATCTTAGCATGAAATTTAATCAGAGTCGATTTAATAAAATCTGATATATAAAATGCATGTTGTATTTTTTTTAATAATACCAACGATATCCATGGAAAAAAAACATTAAACGTTATTTAAAAACAAACTTGAGTTTTGAACCGTAAAAGCAATAATCTCAAATGACACAATTTCGTAATTAATTCCGTGAAAAAGCAATGTAGGACTCACATAAGCTTTTTTTCCAGACATAAGTGTTGTTAGGAATTCCGTTCTTCCCTTTTTTTATCTATAAGTTTTCTCGTAATGTATTGGTGTAGTGTGTTTTCATTTTAATTTTGGAAAAGTTCCTAGAGTTTAGATAAAGTAATTAAAAATATTTCTGGTTAAAAGTTTTGCAAAGTTGTTTGCTTTATAACTGATGTTATGCTCCAGAAGTACTCCATTAGTTTCTTTATTTTTAATTTCCTTTGAAAGCTAAGGAATTTTATGGTTTCATAAGAAAAAATTGAATATCAAATAAAACAGAAAGATATTGTAGTATGTATACTCAATAGCCATGTATATATACTCAAGAGCCAAAACATTATGACAACCCCTACATTTTGCAATGAACTCGCCTGGATGACGTGGAAGCACGTGATCAGGTGGAAGTGGTATTTAACTGCTGCTGAAGAGTCTGAAGAATCATTCTTTCACTTACTTCTGTGTGTGATGGGAAAGGCTGCGGATCTAAGCGGCTTTGATAGAGGGCAGATTGTAATGGATCGAAGGCTCGGAACAAGTATTTCCGAAACTGCACGACTCGTGGGTTGTTCGCGATCTACAGTTATTAGTACTTATGCAAAGTGGATGAATGACGGTGAAACCAGCAGTAGACGACATGGTGTTGGACGTCCACACGCTATCAAAGAAAAAAGTCGTCGGAGACTGTCTCGCAGGGTGAAGCAAAACCGGAGCCAGACAGTCGCTCAGCTGACAGCCCAATAAAATGCAGGGTCAAGTTGAATAGTATCGGAGCACACTGTTCAGCGGACACTGTTGAATATGGGGCTACGCAGGAAACGTACCACTCGTGTGCCTTCGATGACCAAGCGTCATCGCCAACTGCGCCTGAGCTGGGCCCGGGAACATCGCGACTGATCCTTTTATCAGTGAGAGAGAGTTGCCTGGTCAGATGAATCACGGTTTGTCATTCATCACGCCGATGACCGTGTCAGGATACGCCGTCTTCCAGGCGAACAGTTCCTCCCTTTATGTACAGTAGGTCATACACAGGCCGATGGTGGCGGTATTATGCTTTGGGGGACGTTCTCTTGGGCGTCTCTGGGACCCGTGGTTGTGGTAGAGCAGACCATGAATGCTACAGAGTATCTGAACATCATTGCGGACCAGTTGCACCCTTACATGGCCTCTGTTTTTCCAGTTGGAAATGGAATACTCCAACAGGACAACGCCCGTATCACAAGGCTACAATTATATTGGAGAGGTTCCAGGAACATGATACTGAATTCCAGTTAATGTCCTGGCCACCTAACTCACCGGATCTCAATCCGATAGAACACATTTGGGATGTCATGGGACGGCAGTTCAGAGTTCAAAGACCACCAATTCGCAATATCTTGGATTTGCGTGACCGTTGCTTAAACATCTGGCATAATCTGTCTCTGGCCATCTAACAAGGACTTGTGGCATTCATGTCAAGGCGGGTTGAACTGTGCTGCGTGCCAAAGGTGGGCCAACTCTTTATTGACAGGTGGTCATAATGTTTTGGCTATATTTAGTATATATATATATATTAATTTATATATATAAATCTCAATTTTATATATTTTTCTTTAAATCTTAATACGAATGCCATTCTTGTAAGCACCAGTTTCATTTCATTTCCCGCGTCAAAAGTAATAGTTCGTGTTTTAACAGATTTATTTCCTATTCCCAGAAAAAGAATATCTTAACATTTTATGCGTTCTTCACTTAGCGACTGTTTGCCATTAAGTGTTTCCCAATAATCAAATACGCAATTTATAAAAAGTAACTACTATTCACGTTCCTTTTATTATATGATTATAACATTTCTATTATTCTTCCAATGGTAATTTATTAGCTGAGAGAATAAGGGGATTTTCAATTTTCTCTCTTTTGAATTATATTTACAGAGAATGTATGGAAAAAGACAACTTTTCTTATGTTTAAAATACATTAAATTTTTCGGATATTCTCTTATCACGACTATCTCCAAAATGTATTACACACACACACATATTTATCGTGTGAGTCAAAAGTTCGTTTAAACTTTAAAAATTCATAAAAAAAGGAAAAAATAATCACAAAGCAATGAAGTTTGCAAGAAAGAGCTTACGAGGAAAACGGAATTTCTTAGCAGCGAAAACATTTTTAGTTAACAATTTTACCGATAGAGGGTGCTGGCATCCAAGAGATTGAGCAGAATTATGCAAATTAATCTTGCAATAAGAGACTGCGATACACATGAATTTCTCATTAGCCTTTAGAATGTTATTAGCCGATTGAGCGTTGTTGGTGAAGTTGCTCTAACTGAAGGGAGAGTCAGCTATTGTTAAATTACGAATTGTTACTTAAAGACGAAAGTAATGAAGACAATAAATGGTTCCATATCGTGGACTGGAATATTTCAACTTACAAAATAGTTTGGAAGAAACAGGCTTTTGGGATGATTGACCATTAGGGGGAAGACCCCCTCTTATTGTCGAGCCGAATTAATGTCGTTGAAACCACTCATATATGGGAGGCATCGAATCCTCGTAAATACACGATAAAGTCATTACATACCTCCAAGTTGGCAGTCTGGAGTGGCTTCTCTTAATCTTTCATTGTTGGACCATTCTTGGAAGCACTGTGTCCCTAATTGGGCCGAAAAACATGCACATTATTTGCTGAGCAGAATCTCTCTCTTTTACTTAACTAAGATGTGCCTACCACTGATGTGGCTAGTTGTAAATGGTCCCCGTATCAAAATTTCTTTGGGGCCCTTTTTTGGACATGGGATCCTTGTTAGTGGGACTGCAATTACCCATTTTGGGGCCCCTGTAGCTTGGGGACTCCGTATGATTGATACGGCGGTAGCAACGCCCCTAATGCCCACATTAAATCAAAGGGGTGTGTTATCAGTAATAAATGTTTTGCTGAATGGTGCATCTCCTTACTGTGTCAATTCAGTAAAACGATTCCTACTGAGTACCTTTGGTGAGAACAGTGACTGGTTAAGATCGCATTGCCATTACGTTCACCCGACCTCACACCGGTCGACTTCTGGCTGTGGTGTTATTTGAAATCACTTATGTGCCATTTATCCCGTCAACATCGGCCGAACTCAAAAATTATCTCTGTCGTTAGGTTTTTGCAATTCATTCCGATATGTTCCATTCAGATGTAACGGGAGTTATAAGTCACTTTATTTATTTCGGACAATGTTCAAAAGGTCATGTTGAACACTTATTGCAAGAATAAATAGAATGGGGAGCGTACTATTGTCCTGTATATTGCGTTTTGGATCGTCAATGCCATCTACTGGTTACATTTTTAATAAAAAAAAATGTTTTTGCTGCTTAAAATATCTGACTTCTTTGTGAACCCATTATAGCGAACTGCATTTCTTTAACATTATTTTTTCCATTTTTATGAATTTTTAAGGTTTAAACGGACTTTTGACACCCACGGGATTTCTAAAAATTCTAACATTAAAATATAAATATACACGTTGTAGCATAAATTCCTTGTCTATATACAGCCAAATTAAGGGAAATGTCTCAATAGACCTAAGGAATAACAAATGCTGTACGTAGTGGGCATTTTAAAATTTACCATCGCTGATTTATATTAATTTTGGCAACATATTTTTCATGAGCTGATATTTTATACAGGGCACTCCGATACTTGACGATAATTGAGCACAAGGTGAAAAATGGGACCATATATGTTCTAGGAAAAAATTTTAAAAAATCCTCCTGCACTTGGCTAAGTGAAGACGAGCGCATTTTTGAAAATATGGAAAATTGACACCCTCCATCCCATAATTAGCTGTGTGATCACAAATTTCACAATTTTACGAGGATTTTATCACTAGCGTCATCTTACATAGATGAACTATTAGTCGTAGTCACAAGTAGGAAAAA
The DNA here is from genome assembly GCA_019973975.1 of Trichonephila clavata. Classification (NCBI taxonomy): domain Eukaryota; kingdom Metazoa; phylum Arthropoda; class Arachnida; order Araneae; family Nephilidae; genus Trichonephila; species Trichonephila clavata. The sequence continues at coordinate 18,354 of BMAO01030743.1, forward strand.
ACAGTTTGCTGATTTTGCTAAAATTAACCTTGTTTGTGTGAGTATGGGTTTGAGAAAAAGATGCCATCTAACTTTCACTCTTCATAAACAGAAAACTTTTGCGCAAAACCCCAGTCAAGTCTCTCAAAAGTTGGCCTATTTAGTTATGGTTCCAAAATGGTGCAGCAATTTTTCTTTCCTGGCCATAACTAACATACAGATTTTTTTTAATTGCACAGAATATCTTCATTTTAAAAACATCTCGGTTGATACCTTCCATCGCATCATTAAGGACTGTGACCGCAAATTCCGCAATTTCAAGAAAATTTCTTCACTAACGTTATCTTTCTTAGCTCTTTTATTAAGCACAATCGCTAATAGAGCAAAACACTTTGGTGGTTTTACTTAAAATTAACGTAGTTTGAGCTGATTTGGGGAAAAAATGATGCTTCCTAACTTGGATGCTACATAAAAAGAAAAATAATACATACTTCTCAAAGAAAACTATTTCAAAAGATGAATGATTTATTAACAATTCCAAAATGATACTACACTTGCTATTATTCTATCCACAACAATGATTGCCATTCTGTTTTCTTTTACAAAAAAAAATTCATTTTAAAAAACTGTACCTTAAATTATGTAACTCAAATGGAGCAATAAATTTAAAAACAAAACGTAAAAAAAATGTAACACATTAATGAAGTAAATGTTCGAAGTTTTTATCTTCTACACGAATGCAGGTTCTACACCATTTTAAAAATCTTCGCTTGATGAGATGGGAGTAATTAGTTAAGTTTATTTCCTCCACTGCTTAAGCAACCCTTTGCCGCAATTCAATCACAGTTTTGATGTTTAAAATATATTTTTTCTTTTTGCTATTATGCAAACCCCAATGAAATAAATCGACGGGGTTTAAATCTGGCCATGAAACTGAACGAACTGGCCATGAAATTGAACCATGGCGTTCAATCCACTTCCAGGATATTCCATGTCCAAATACTCTCGTACAGAACGTGCATAGTGCACTGGGCAGCCTCTTTTTGGAATATACAGTAGATGTTTAATGGCACATACAGAGGTCTGGAAGCTTACTGAATCAGAGATTACTCGTGCATTCGATTGAGGGCACTTCGAACCGCGCACTTCCAGTGCCACAAGTAAATCAGAAATTATTGAAAGACTCTTAAGTGAAATTTGCACCTTTGAATCAACTGTTTTTGAGGCTCAACAGTACAATACAAATTTTAATTTAAATTGCTTAGTTACTTTTTTACTTTTAAGACATTCAATTCATTTCAACAAGTTAAAATTTGTAGAATTTATAAGTTACTGTAGTCATAGCTCGTTTTAAATGTCGATAATACATACCTCTCATATACATGTAAAAAGAATGAATTTTTCATGAAAATAACTTTTAACGTATCATACATTTTTTATACACATGATAAGGATTAATGATAATGCCTTCAAATTTATGATTCGGTATTCATTAAATAAAATCGTACATTTGTCTAAAAGGTAAAGAATATTTCTTGTTTCTTAACATAGATTCATGATTAAAAATAAAAGCGCAAGAAACTTTTTTTAAAAAAAATATGCACCCATTCATCATTTCGTACAAAAATTGCGGATTAAAAATAATTCCGATTTGATTTTTGGAGTAAATCTGAAGATTAATTCTTATAACATATAAATGTCCACATACACTGCTCAAAAACATTAGAGGAGCACAAACATTTAATGAAAGTATACAAGTATTTCTTCTGATAATTGATTTAAAACAAAACATACGCAGTCATAAGTGAAGCAGGGAACAGAAGAAGGAACTTCATATACAAATCACTGTTTATAATGTTAAAAAGCAGAAAAATAAAATAAGTACAGAAACAGTGATTTCGTAGAAACTGCTTTTTTCCATGTCCCATTGGGGCAATTTAACCTTTCTGCTGTTGTTTTGAGAAAAAGTGACTAGAAAATATCAGGGCAACGTGATCTACCGGAATCCATCGCTTACCGTATAATCGAGAGATTGGAATGTGGGCAAACACAAAGAACTGTAATGGATGCTATTAGGGTGACAAGAAATATCATTGTAAGACTATGGAATAGATTCAAAGGAACAAAGCATGTTCGACGTCGGCCAGGACAAGGTCATAGACGTGCTACCACAGCAAATAATGACCGATAAATCCTGTTAATAGCTCGTCGAAACAGAACAGCCAGTACGACTCAGATTCAAAGACAATTCCTTTTAGCAACATGGGCAAAGATTTCATGCCAAACAATCCGAAATATGCTTTATGCAGGAGGCCTGTATGCACATAAGCCAATGGCGCGAATTCCATTGAGAGCAAGATACAATGAGGCTCGAAGAAAGCAGGTTGCTGTACTGCGATATTGTATGCAAAGTGATTAGAGTCAATTGCTAATTATGGACAAGTTCCGATTCAGTTTAAAATGTGACAACATACGTGTTTTGGTATGGCGAGAAAGTAGCATTCGAAAAGACCTTATATTCAGGAATCAGCATAAACAGACGCATTGATCTGCATATCATTGGAAATGACAATTTAAAGGCTCAAAAAGTATGCAGACGAGGTTCTGAGATGCCATGTCGTACGCTGCAGCCATTAGGGATTCCTTTCTTTTAATGCCGGATAATGGCAGACCTCATGCAGATCGTCTTGCGGAGAATTTTCTTGAAGCTGAAACAGCACAGCGTATGGAGTAGCTAGCATGCTTTGCTGAATTTAATTCGATCGAGTATGTTTAAGACACACTCGGAGGTTGCGTTGCAGCAAGACCTAGTCTTCCTGTTACTGTTCCAGACACGGAGATCGTCAGGGGAGTGGTACTTCCCAAAATCTCATCGATAACATCATCGTATCCACGCAAAACGTGTGACAGTCTTAGCGGTTCGGGGTGACCCTAAACTGTATTAAACATTCCGTATTATTTCCAAACAATCAGTTTTGTTGTCATTTACATATAACCCAATTGTTGCCCTGAAGCATCATTTCATATTCTTTATATCGTTTGGCGGAATTAAGATATCCATATAATTGTTTTTTGCTTCTGTTTTTTATATATTGCGTTTTGCTACACCTGTATTTTCCATTTCCTAAACATACATGGCTATCGCGCAGCGTTTTTTTACTTTTTTGCTTGATTCCATAATTTTTTGAGCAGTGTATATTTGCTAAATATTCAATAAAATTTACACATTAAATTCTATTTTAATTTAGATCAAACTATCTATTTCTTAATGTAGTGAAGTAAGTTGAAAAAAAATTTCAGACTTACCTCTAGTAAAATTATGACTGAAAATTGTGGTTTTCCAGCACTTAATTTATCAATTTTTGTTTCAGAAAATTGTTTGTTAAGATAGTTTAACAAATTAGTATAATTAAAAGTAAAATAAATTACTTTGCAGATTGAGTTAACATTGCTTTTTTTAACCGTTGGATTAGCATATCTTCTCGAGAATTCAATTTAATATATCAGAGTCACATAGGGGGTGAGTGTAGGTCTTTTTTAGTATTGAAAAACTTCTGTAGAAACTGAGAAAATTTTCCAAACGTCCAAACTGGATTTTATTGAGCTATTTGCAATAATCCATTCTAGATGTAAAACGGAAGGAGTCTATTGTGTATTTTATATTCTATGCGATTTAAGGACCATAAAAATATAAGCAAACCCACTTGTTCGAGGATCGTTTACAAATTCAATCACTTTAAACTACACGGGGGATGAAACCTTATGAAGAAAGTAGAAGATCGATATCTGAAGTCACTTCACAAGCATGAGAAGTACAATTCAACTAGGCCGTTCGCTATTTTTACACTTTTCTATATATTGTACGAAAATGGAATAACCTCTAAAATACAATTCTTCTAGAACTAAATAAGAAATTTTCTCTTCTCATTGGTGATAAAAAAAAAAGATCAGTCTCTTTTCTTTTCAATATTTTTCCGTCTGTCTGTTCTGAAAAGAATGATCACGATATCAATAGGAATCCCACAAATTCATTTAATTTCTAATTTTATTTTTCTTAACCGAAAGTGCACGGTATCAATAGGAATCCCAAATTCACTCAATTTCTAGTTTTATTTTTCTGAACCGAGGTGTTTTATTCCACAAAATGCAGAGAAAAAGGAATGACTGGTAAATTTTCGCAACTTTTCTCCATAAAAGAGGGATAAATATATAAATAATTAATGTAAATAATAAACAAATTCTTTAAAGCAGTGTGCTCCCTAATTTTTGGAAAAACGTTTTTTATGTAGTTACATATAGATAAAAGTAAAGGAAAAAAATTTTAATTAATGAAAGAGCCTTTGTTGAACTGTAGTTTATTTTATTATTTATCAGTAATAATGTTAATGGTATTAAATAAAATTTATAAGTTTTAATTAAGATCAAGTTAAATAGTTAGCAGAAAATCTTTAACGTTTTGTTCAAATTAAACTTGATTTTCTTTTTAAATCCTATATTTATATATTTAAATGAAAATTAAAGATTCCTAACCAACTCTATTAATATTGTTCCGAATTTTGTATAATTAATTCTAAATTTCCTCTAAAAATAGTGTAAGTATTTTGAATCTGGATGTTTAATATGCGTTATTGCTTTCTGTTGTATTTATTTTAATGAAAATTGTAATATTCACAAGTAACCTTATCCCTTACATTATAGTGACGTTTCAATGAAAACTTGAGGAAATATTGGCGATGCAGCCAAATTGCCATCATTTTGGGCCTCCAAATTTGGCGACTTGGCGATCGAATGGAAAATTCTAGAAATCACCGAAGAAATGTATAGCATCATGATCTATCACTTAAGCAGATTTTTCGAGAAAACACTGGAAGGTAGCCGCGCAGATCATTAATAGTGGTCGCACACTGAAACTGAGGGAATATATTTTCAATGTTGAAGACTTCAGTTGCTACGACCGAGCGATTTCTTGCGAATAATCTCTATCATTACGTATTTGTATTTTTAAACACTGATAGTTGTGCCTGAAAGCTGGAGAAGGTGTGAAGGTCTTCTGAGATATATTTTGCTGCTATATCAATATCTAGCTTCAATAAATTGCATCACTTTCAAGGAATTGTTTAGTTCTTTAGGACAGATAGCTTAAAATTCACGAACCCTAATCTATATAACAATATATTTATATAAAGCATTACTTTTTTTTACTGTCCTTTTTAAAATTTCATCTAAAATTATTCACAAATTTACAACTTACTGAACTCAATTTACAACTTTTTAAAATGCCAGGGAAAACTTTCTATGATACAATAAGTGATTTCCAATGACTTTATTCAAATACGTAACTAATAAATAAATTCAAAAGTTACAATAAATGATGTATTTTTAATTATCAGAATTAATCATATTTTTCAATTTTCTAATAATAAATTTAATAAATGATGAAGAATATTTAATCATTTTATTCAATTTATGGAAGTTTGAATATATTTAAAAAGTTTTATGTAAGTTTAAAAAAAGGCATTTTTATATCTATATTACTAATTTATACCCCAAGTCAAATTTTCGTTATTGATTTATGAAAACCGTTTGGCATCACGCAGTTAAACTGAATTTCTGACATGAAATCCAAGTACTTTAGACTAGTACTTTTCATCTACGAAATTCAATTAAACTTTTAGTCCGTATCAAGAAATCGATAAACTATCACACAATACATGCCTTTGGCTACATCTGCAGACATTCATGTCGAATAGAATTTTGTGTTATATCTCTATAATAATCTGGATTTGAATTTTGAGAAATATCTACGTTTTCTCTATCCTAGAAAATATAGTGTTCTTTGATTTTTCTGAAGGGATAGGCTTAAATTCTGGTTGGATGATGATTGCGTGTAAATTTTCTGGGTGCATGTAGGTTAGAGTAACTAAAAAAATCTAAATAAAAATTGAATGTAAAATAAAATAAAATGCTTAATTGTGATTTTGTAATTACTAAAATGACAAGCTTTGGTGATACTTTATGACATACGTCTAAGTATCTCTATAGAAATTGCTGATTTATCATGGTACCGAGCTCGTGACCAACATTATTAACTTCCCGTCGGAAATTCAAATAATATTACCTGTTGGTATTAGTGTTTAAAGAATGAAGTGCTAACTTGTGTTGTCTTGATCACTTGATCGAAATTTAAAATTTCAATCACAGTCATTAATAACACTTATGTTGCTTTTGTAACGTTAGTATACACTCTGTACCAAAACACTCGACACACCAAGGAGTTACCTGATTGTAGCTGAATTTCGTATGCAAAAACATTTGGACCGAACTTGAAAATGATTAAATTGGGTGTCTAATGATTAAATAAAAGTAGGGCCAGCGCATCGGAACGGGGAATTTAGCAGGAGTATATATGGACCGATTCCTAATCTCGTGGTCAAAATTTCTGTTCCATTTCAACTGCGGTAACTTACGTCGGCTGTGACAATTCCTCCCCGAAGAATCTGAGCACATTACAAGCAGATGTCAGAGTTTGAAAGGGGTCATTCAACCCCAGACTGAAAAAGGCTCGTTGGATCAATCAAAGAATCACTCGACATTGGATCAAAGCGATGCTAACAATTGTGGATCAGCAATGGTAGATATCAGCGTCAGATCGGCAGTGGTCGACCAAGAACCGCAATAGAACGGGAAGACAGAATGATTGTCAGAGAGCTGTTACAACACCAGATTCGTATTTGGACAGCGCAGCCTGCACACATCTAACATGACCCACCATATACGACTGAGAGAACGGTATTACGCCAAGTTGATTGGAGACGTATAATCTTAAGTGACGAGTCCCGTTTCCAACTTTGCCCTGATGACAACCGTAGACGTGTCTGGAGACGTCCAGGTCAGCTTGTGGATCCTACCCTGACTATCGCACGCCACATCGGCCCACAAAAGGGCGTTATGGTCAGTGGTGCTATCTTCTTCGATAGATGGACCTCTTTGGTAGTCATTTCTGGCACACTGACAGTAAGCGATACGTCGACGCCATCCTAAAACCGGTTGTGTTACCTCATCACGATCATGTTCGTCTCTAATGGCCTCGTGTTGCTGTATAGTGCAGTAGTATAATGGTAGAATGGTTGCAGAGTGCCTGTTTCCCGCAGGGAAACTTAACCTCCAATCATTTGGGTGTAGAGTTGCATTGGCTTGGATTATTTTTCCAATTTTAGCCCAGTACTGTGTTAAAATATTTAAAAGAATTTTAGAAATAAAAGAATAAAGGGAGAAGAAAAAATTTTATTTTAAGATATATGTAATAAAAACTAGTTTGTATTAATTAAAATTAATGTAATGATAGTGTAGTTAAAAACTTGCGTGTGGGTGTTTATGTTGTAATATGTGAAAGAACTGTGTCGGTTACGGTTTGTCCCGGTGAACCGGGACGGTTCGCAACCGACTTTGTCAGGCAGTGAGAGGGAGAAAACGTCGAGCGCGGAGAACCCGCACGTTCAGAATCTTCTCTCGGTCTGAGGGTTGCCCAGAAAGGGTGCCCTTTCATGCGTATTTGCTTGCCTCAGCGAACCACCAATCAGAATGCAGCTATTCAGTGGTTGCATTCGGTGGGGGTATCTTGGGAGCTGAAATTCTCGCCACCGAAGCATTACCAGAGAAAGTTTAGCTATTGGACGCCATGCTCTTCTCCCATTGGAGGAGAGCGAGTTTGGTCAATTAAGAATCGGGAAATGATAATTTTGATGTGGAGATGGGTTAGTACAAACTATGGAAAGAGAGAAATTAATAAAGTTAAAGTAAAATATATCTTGGTCTTTTGAAAAAAGGGTTGAGTGTTTACTTTTCAATGCGAGCAATCGCTCTATATTATCATGGTTATCTATTTTTTTCAAAAAATTTAATGCAAATGGTTTTAATAACCTCTCTGATAGTTTTTAAATTTAAACCGGTTCTAAAGTCGACATTCCTCATGAACCAGTCGGTTTTTGTGATTATTCTGAGGATTTGTGTGTGTGTGTGTGTGGTGTGTGTGTGTGTGTGTGTGTGTGTGTGTGTGTGTGTGTGTGGTGTGTGTGTGTGGTGTGTGTGTGTGTGTGTGTGTGTGTGTGTGTGTGTGTGTGACAATATTTCTTTACATTTAATTCAGTTTATTAATTTGGATAGTTAATTTTATTTCGAAAATTTTCAGCAAACCATTTGTTTTGAAGCTAATTTTGAGCCTTTTTACAAAAAACAGTAATTTCGTAAATTTCAGGAATTTGATAAATTATAATTCTGCCAAGTTTGCATATTATTTTAGACAGGTTCAGCTCAAAAGGTTATTTTCAAAATATTCTTCATCAAAAACATTAGTTTCAGGAAACTTACCGAAACCTTTAAGCCTTAGATAATAAACCCTCTAATGTTTTCTTACTGCTTTTTGTTTTCTCAGAAAAGGAATTTTTGCTCTATATCAATAGACATGATTCGCTTTGAAAGAAAATTCTTCGAAAATTCATCTATATTTTTTAACCCGAGTTGAATAAGTCATTCTTTCTGAGAAAATAAAGTTCAAACTCATTCTAGCTTCACTACTTCTTTATGTTTAATTCACTCCTTTCCTGAAATAAGATAAAAAGGCAAAATCATTCTTCAAAATTAAACAATCGATTTTATTTTTTTATTTGGCACAGAGGAAATTTAGATCTCTGTTCTTGATATATTAGATTTCTGTAAAATGTTTTTTTTTCATTTGAATAGATCGGAGAGATGGTATGGTTAACTATTATCCTTTGGAATATTTAACTCTTAATTGTTTTTAAATTTAAGTCAATCTAAAATTTAATATTAAGCCATTAGTGTTGGCTCAGTCATATATACACTGCTCAAAACATTTATACCCAGTGGAGGTGGCAGGATATGCCCCCCCCCCCTTATTATGCCTGGCTGATTCAATTGCGTAGTCATAATGACATGTGGGTTTTCATCCACCTAGTACATAGAGTTATCTCTAGTAAAGTAACCAGACAGTTAAAAACGGTCTTCATCTGTCCTCACGATTTTTGAAAGCAGGTCTGGTTATTCAGTCAGTTAATTGCGCATTATCTCACATAATTGTAGTCTGCGGTATCGATCTTCCTCCAGAAGCTCATACAACAGTCTGGAGCGGTACGGCTTAAGGTGCAGCTGGTGCATCAGACATTGTAGATGTCCTCAGGATACCCAGCTACTGAGACGCTTGCCACATGGACTTCTTTGGACTGTTTACGAATGTAAGGGCTACCTTCATTCCATTTTTCTGTGTCATCATCATGCATGGTCCTCCAGACTTCGGTACATTGGTAACGGAACTCGCGGTCTCAAACTTGTGTCTTTTGCGGTAAGTCGTAAGACGCTGCGGCGTGGGCAAATGAAATTTGTTTTGGCTATCCTACGCACGGACTCTGAATTTTTGTACTTTCAGTAGGTCTTAAGGATCCACCTTTGGCACACCTCGCTCAGATTTGCAGAAATGGTTTACACTAGAAATAAAATAAAGGGCAAAATCAGTTACGTATATGTAACTGTTTATACCAGATGAGCCAAAGATCGTTTAAATATTACAAATTCATAAAAAAGGAATAAATGATGATTAAGAAAAAGGGTTTGGTAAGAAAAGGCTCGCAAGGTAGTCGAATTTCTTAGCAGCAAAAAAACAAAAACAAAAAATTCCTTAAAAATGTCACCGGTAGAGGACACTGACATGAGAATAGGACCCTGAATAATACAACAGATTCATTTGAAGTATGCAAATTATTCTAGCAATAAAAGACGGCTGCACAAACACATGCACAGTAATCACTGAGCGTTATATCATTCTTCTGCGTAACAAAGATGTGCCGACATTAAATCAGAGAGGTGTGTTTACCATTATAAGCTTTATGTGGGCTGATGCTCCAACCGCTAGGCCAATCCAGTTCAGGTCGGAGTGATTGGTCGAAGTTGTAAGATCTCACGGCCTTCACCATCCCCTGACTTCACTCCAGTCTATTACCGGTTGTGGAGCTATTTAATATCACTTATGTACTGTTCATTCTATTCCACATTAACTGAACTCAAAGGTTCTACATTTGTGTGTTTAACAGGCATATTGGGAGTCGTCTTAATAGTGTCAGGCAATGTACTGCAGGTCATGTTATGCAGTTGTTATTAAAAGGTGGATGAACAGAGCGTACTGTTGTCCTATTCATTATGTTTTGAGTCGTCAGTGTCCTCTTCCAGTGACTTTTTAAATTTTTTTTCTCTTTTCTTCGAAAAATTTCCGATTTTTTTGTGAACCCTCTCTTGTAAATTTCAATCTTCATCATAATCCTTTCTTTTTTATGATTCTTTAAATTTTAAACGAACTTTTGGCGCACACGGTATAACTCAAGCATAAAATTACATTTTCGGTGAATACATGTCACTTAATAAAAATAACCATTCCCAAGAATACCCGGAAAATATATCCGACGCACGTTATCAAATACCTTCCATAAATGAACACAGCGCTTATGTTATCTGTGTGACTAACACATTTGTCTCTCTCTAGCCCTTCGAATTAAATGCTCATCTTCAAATCTTAATTAGAAAACTCGATAAGAATAATGGAATTAAAGCTCGGCGTCTCTGTTTTGATTTATCAACCCGCAGAACATCATAGCATCGCGTCTGATCTTAATGCTAGAATTCATCCTTTCCGAATTAATCCAGAGATTCTTTAAATAACGGGAGAGTAGCAATTCGTTAAACTAAACGCATTGTCTATCTTTAGTGAGTGCAACGAGTCTGGGTTATTTGTTGACTTCAGGAAATGGGGAATTCATTTGGTCCGTCTTCTATCTGAGTTAAAAATGAAATAACTATCTTTTAAAGCGTTTGGAAAATGAAGATTGCCGCATTTGCGTTGTTCATTTAATTACATTGTTTGGAGAATACAGTGATCTATTTATAAAATGGTAAAATATCGTACAGTATTCAGAATTTATTTGATTGCATCAAATATAAATTGTGTTACGTTGATAACGGTATTTGACTAATCACTTTTTAACAAATTCCGCAAGATATTTCTTGTGGTTTTCATTTGTACAAAAATTTTATATTCGCGTAAGATAATTTTTACGATGAAAAAAATTCCCGTCTCCTATCTTTCTGACGTACAATTAATAAAGAAAAAAAGTTTACAGAATTTCCAATTAGAAATTGTGCAACGAAAGATTGAAATTAATTTCTAATATTAATCAATGAGAAAAAGCTTAGATATTATTAGAATGAAAGCAAGTTTTAAAGTTTCTTATAACATTTACTAAAGCAAAGGATTATTTGCGTGAACTCGGTGATTATAAGATTTCAAATGAAATTAAGGATACAATTGTAACAGAAATAAAAAAAAACATTTTATAAATTTATAATTTATCATATTTTGAATTTACAGATAAAATAAAATTTTCTAAACAAAATCCATGCCTTTTTTAAGTTCCATTAACTGCTTAATTTTAACTCTATATCCATTTGAGTTTTCCCCATTCATCCAAACAAAATATTCTTAATTAAAAAAAACTTAAAATTAAGATTAATATGTTATTGAAATATTTTGATTAACTGTTTTATTATATATTTATTCATATTTGTCTCAATAGATATTTGTATTTTACATTATTTCTACAGAAGAGAAATACTGAATAGCAGGTGCTGAACAGAATATCTAACCCTTTCCAATTTTAACCTTCAATTTGTAAAGTTTGAGTGACTTTGATACTATTGAAATGTGCCCATTGTTCAGAAAAATTTTCTTTAGAATATAAAATCAGAGTTCATACTTTGAATTGAATGAAAGAAATAAATTTAAGATATCAAGAATTTAAGATAAAAAACGGTGCTGACACACCGAGAAAAATTGCAATTTACTCATCAGAGAGTCAGTATGGATTTGCCTAGGCAATTTGGATGTAGGTAAGAAATAAGAGTACAATTTTTAAAAATTATGCGAAAAATTTGAAAGATGAAGCTGTCCCGAAGAACAACTACTAATAACTAGCCGTAATGTCTCATATCTTTTATAATGATTAAGTATATAGGTTATGCGCAATTTCTGCTACATTTATATATCACATTCTCTCCCATAAATATATCTAAAACATTACGTGCATTCAGAATATTCTTGAGTAAATACAGAATTGGTTATGTTAATTTTCGTGTTGTTTGATTTAAAGTTCATAATAAATATCTTTAAATAATTCAAAATCAGTTTTTAAGCTACATGCAAATATTTATTTAAAATGGGGTGTCATTCATGAAAACTTTCATTTACAAGTTATATTACTGTTCTTACTGAGCAAATTGTTAATACATAGTCGGAGCTGCATAGTTAAAATAATGTAAAATATTCCAACATTCTGAAGATTAACATAAAATACCTCAAATAAGAGAAATCCTGCATAAATACAATCGGCACGTACGTATTCTACCATCGACTTATTTTCCTTAATCAAAAGAATCGCCAATAGCCGTGATATACATCTAATAGTGAAGATCGTTCCCGCGCATGTATAATAGATCAATAATAATAATGACAGCCTTTGGTGATATTTTTTAAATTGGCGATATCTTTTAAATTTGGCAAAAATGATTGTCGATTAAATACATAAGTAACAAACAATCGTATCTTTCTTATACATTAATGCATTGAATAAGATTTAAGAAACGAACAAATGATTGCAGTTTTGTACTAAAATAAAAATCGAATTTTTATAAATTTAATATTTTTCTTACATAAAATATACCGTAAAATCCGGCGTATAACACGCTTTTTTAACAGAAAAATAAGATTGAAATTTATGGTTGCGTGTTATACACCGGGTATAAAAATGATAGATTAAAAAATAAAAAAAGCTATGAGCATTGAAAAAATTAGATTTTCTGCGTAGATTGAAATACTGTTTAGTTACATTAAATGGCATTCCTAATGAACTTAAAAGATTATATTTCTAGGAGTATACTAGTTTTTCAAAATCCTAGGATAATACTTCAAATAAATGACTTCAAAAAGTACGGACATTGCGCAAATACATTTCAGGTTTCATCGCAAAAAAAGTAGTGCGTGTAAAATGGCGAATATACCTAAAAACTGAAAACTGTAGCTTGTGAAGTATAGACGCGCTTTATAGGCCGGATTTTACGGTAAATAAAAATTGTGCTCGTTATTTCAGTTTCATGCATCCCATAAAATTACGAGATCCATTCAATTACTCTTTTATATTTAAAAACAGAATTTGGGTTCTTGAATAGTTAATACATTCTTCTTTAATTTGGTTAAAGTTTAACTTTTCGAAAGTGCATCATTTACATACAACATATGCAATTCAGTCACCCCGATCGGTAAGTAAAGAGCTCCAAGAAGAAAAATTCATGAAATACAAAATGTACTTTTGAATGTAAATAATTGTGTTTGATATTCACATCACTGAATTCTGTGATATAATATTTGAATATAAAATTTTACTCAAACTTTATAATTAACAACTTTATTTGTAAACTTTTATATTTCTTCCTTTAAATACGAGTTGCTTGAATAGCACAATTAAACAAAAAAATATAAAAGAATACTTCAGTCATTAATTGAATATTTTCAGTCTGTACTCAGAAAAGAATTATAGTATTTTCAAGCATTAGTTATGAATAAACGAAATTTCTTTAAAATCAGTCATTCTGTTCTAACCAATCGAAATCAATCACAATGGATTTAAAAAGCGAAGATTCGTGATTGTAAAAAAGGAATCAAATCCCAATATCCTCTTCAGCATCTGTTATTGCGAACTGATATCAAGAAAAGACTTTAACAAATTTAAACGAAGAAAGCAAATCTGAATATTCATGATGCCAAGGAAAAATGAATACAAAGAAGAAAAGCGAAAACTTTCCAACACGAATATATGCTAATCTGATTATTAAATAAATAATTCTTTTTTCTTTTAACGTGGCATCCTCGGCTTTTTATCTGATGCCACCCTAGATTTCAATACTACGAACAACTCGGAAAGGCAAATATTTGCAAAAATCCCGATACATTTGTGAAATGCAAATTTAGGTACACCTCCAATAATTTGCTTTGTTACAGAAATACAATTCATGCCCTTGTATCTTTCAATTTAAAAGATGAAAATGTTTTTGGTTAGCTTAAAGAGTTCAAGTGTACCTGCTTTTGAATTTCCTTTTCGGTTTTCATGTCTTCAAGTAAGAATTGGAATCTCAACCAAAGAGAACGAATTAAGATTCTGATCAAAAGTAACAAAAGTTATCTCAGTCATTCGTGAATTCTTATAGTATCTGAAGTAAAATGTCCTCGAAGTTTCTTTCTTTGGTAATTTGATTAAAAAGCTTCTTTTATCAGTGATATAAGAGGCGTGAGAGGCATTCTTATAAAAATATCGGGAAAATTTGCTAAACATTCTGAAAGTTTAGAACAAACATTAACGTTCTAAATGTGACGGATGTCCTCTCACATCCATCAGTGTTTGGGAGTTAGAATGAAGATCCACCATAAAAAATCAAAACAAGTATAATTTATTAATCCTTTAATAAGTTTCAACAACAGGGGACCCATAACAGATATCCGTGCACTCGAAAAAAACATCCTTCTTCAAACCAATGTAACTTAGCAATAAAACAAAACAATCATTTGAAATTTTTACCACATGCTAAGCATATATGTTTACATTATTTCTCAAATTCTCAGAGAATTTAAAAAAACTTTAAAAAGATATGAAGAATATAAATTGGAAATTTTTCAAAAATATGAAAATCAGTATCTTACACCGCGCAGGATTCTGAAGTACAAAATTTATCAAAATTTACAAAATTAATTTTACTTGGTATAAAAATGTTCACTTTCGAAATTATACTAACTTTTAAGAAATTTAGAGAAAAAAAATATTTTCTAAATACAATTATAACGAAAATTTTAAAATTTTAAGTAAAAAATAAATTAAAATTCAAATAAAAAAATTCTATTAATTTTTTTAAATTGCTGTATAAATTATAAAGAGCCTTATTTTGAACACGTGTATAAAATTTCAAATTGATATCATAAATAGTTTCTGAGAAATCCTGCGCTCAAGATAAAATTTGTTGTTTTGAGAAAAATATAAAAAAAAGATTGGGTTTTTGTTTAAGTTTCACTAATTATTTCTCAATAATTTCGGAAGTTTTTACAGTATCAACGAAATTTTGGTATCAAAATGCTCAGAAATGTTGAGGCTTTAACATATATTTATTTTCAAAAAAATTGAAAATGTGCAATTTAAGAGCCCTTAGACTTCTTGAAGCAAAAGCAAGGTAGATGAGATATTTAATATTTAATTATGAATCGAATCACTTACTTTTGGAACGTTTTGTTATTATACGTTCTAAATAATCGTGATTCCTTTCTTAGCAATTCGACTTCTAGTCTATATTATTCTAGTTCAAATATATTTTAATTACTACATCTTTACCTATCAATCTTAAATATTAAATAATTGAACGACGAGTCACTCTAGACTAGCTTTCTACTACTTTAATTTAATCACTAACTTCTATCATCTATATAAATCCTAACCTCTCTCACGCACGCAAATAAAAATAATGCTTAAATATATATAAGCCTTGACTTACATAAACCTCATCTTCTTCTTCGGGAGAAAGTTTTCAATAGAAAAAAATTCAAAGAAATGGATTTTCCCAAGAGGATTATTAGGAGGCTTGCGAAAAGACCCGTTACATAACAATAAATTTTAATGTGAGGTCAGTAAAATTTAATTAACACTTTAAATTTGCAAATCTGCAGTACCATAAAATTGTTTATATTTCGTTTAATTTCTTAAAAAAGAGCTTTTAGAGATACAGGGTGTTTCTGAATTCAACATACAAATTCAGAGAAGAGATAGTAAGCAGCATGAGGACAACAAATCACCATAGAACATAGGGTCGCAAACTTCGTTTAGTCAACGCAATTCGCAAAAACAATTATGAAGGGTGTGATGTCGAACAGAATAAACAGGGATAGTAAGATATAAGAAGTACATTTATTAGACGTAAAGCATGTATACAATACGAAAAATGCATCACAGCTCAACGTCAAATTGTAACGACAAGTGATTATCACAGGAATCATTGGAAGTTGCGGTCGCGTAGAACCGACACTGACGAACGCGTTCAGACAAATCCGGTGAGTTGGCGATCCTCCACTGTAGCCAACGGCGTCTCATACATAAGCAAATTTAGTTGGCCCCAGAAGAAGAAATCCAGTCCAATCCATCTTTCGGGATATGTAGCATGGAGGTGGCTGCGCACCGCAATCAAAAAACATGCTGGACCACCATCATACAAGAACCACATTTTCCGGTACTCCTTGCAGTAACTCCGGGAGAAATGGAAAATTTGCACACGTGCAGATTTCTTCAACCCTACCAAGACGATCCAGATCATTGCATTCATTTGCCCATTCATCTCGTTTAGCTCATCGTCCTCCCGTCGTTGCAATTTTTACCGACTAAATGTGGTTTGCGACCCTATATTCTATGATGATTTGTCATCTCTATGCTGCCTACTATCACTCCTCTGAATTTGTCGGTCGAATTCGGCAAAACCCTGTATATCGTATTATCTCTATCTATTAAATATCACTCATTCGTGGTAATGGAAGAAAAGAAGTATATTTTTAGAAGAATTTTCAATAAAATTGAAAAGTTCATTTTAAATATCAAATATCGTTCTATATTATTTGAAATAAAATGAAATTTATTTTCTGTTTTTATAACTATTTTCTTCTGAAATCAAAGAATCATAATAAGATATATAATTTAAAAAGTTTTAATAAAATTTACTTTTAAAAAGCACTGTCTTCAATTTGTGTTTGATTTTTGAATTCAATGCAAAATTAATTTTATTTAAATTAAATAATATTGACAATAAACTAATATCAAACAAATACCAGACAATATTTAAGTTAATTACTATTAGTTATTTAGAAGCTTTTAAGTAATTTTTCTCAACAAGTTTTGGGGAGAAAATTCACAAATGTATTTAGACTATAAATTAAATATTTCAAATCTGAAGTCTGTAAATAATCATTAAAAATTCCCTTGACTTTTTGTAATAAAGTGGAATAAAATAATCTACAATTAAAATATATATATATATGAACGGGATATTATTGACTTATTCAACAATTCTTCGAAATATTCACTAAAAATATTTCTCTAACTATTATAAAAATGAATATTTCAGTGGAAATTTCAAGAAGGATTTTCCGGTAAAGAATTAACTTTTCTTATTTCATTTTCAGTACTCAGTGAATAGAATAATCTCCAATTTAATTTTATTTTACCCTGTAAAAGTAGAATTTGTTCAAAAGAAACTGAAAAGCATTTGAAATAAATTTGAAGTCATCATTTAATTTCTATCCAATACGGCACAACGGTTTTTAAAAAGAGTATTTAACATAATACAAACTTACACTTATCCTTACGTTTTCTATATTTTTCTTGATAATCATTTCCCTTAAAGACATCAACAAAATGCACTGTTCTTTCAACATATTTGTTTTACATTTATATCAGCATCATTGTTGTTAAAGCTTTCTATATGAAAAACTGAACCTAGTGCTTATTTCAATATATGAATTCAAAATCAAGTTTCGATATTCTCTAGGAAAAAAATGAAAACGCCAGATAAAAAACACTACACATTTCTTATAATGAATAAATGTCAATAACAAATAGTTGAAAATTACCTACCTTTCGTATCAGCGTCATGATAGTTCGAATGACACAATCGAATCGATTACATATCGAAAGATGTTAAATCACAATCTACGATTCAAGTTTACGCAAATGAAGTAATTAATTTTAAAATTTAAAAAAATATGACAAAATTGCCTGATATTTATGTTCCATCTTAAAGAGTAATAATAATGTTATTAAATTCTGTAATTTGCAGACGATATTTCATTAATACAATGACCTAATTAGATTTTAAAAAGATCAGATGATTTTTACAAATCTATCAATTAAAAAATATTGCATCAAAAAAAAATACAAACAAAAAGAAGTAATGTAAGAAAATTATAAGAATATAAATACTATTTAGACTATACAATAGGAGTATTATATATAAGACGAGTGATAATGATTATATTTCTCATAAGTAATTCATTTTATTTAATAAAAATTATTTTAAGAATTCATTTAAAATATTATTGAAACATGTGAGTTTACTATAACATTGCAATTAAATTTTGTACTTGTTAGTTCAAAATTTGTATTCCTAGATATAAGAATATATTTTAACACATTTTTTAAAAAACAAAACTTTTTCAGTCTTACATTTCTTGAAAAAAAATTGAATCACATTCAGCATAAAGAAATGTATTCTAGCAATTACATTTCCATAATTTTTACTATAGTAAAGTTCTATCTGAATAACTCATTATTTTGAGTAATTCAAACTATGTTTTAAGCTAAAATAGGATCATTAAGGAAATTTTAATTCGGGATTGACTTTCAACATAATATACCACATGAAATTATATAATGTTTCAGAAAATATCAAGAGTAAATATCCTTTAAGAAAGGAAATAACTTCTATACAAATCAATTCTCTATATAAATGATTTTTCTTATTATTTAACATATTCAAGTTACATTTTATCTTTCTCTGCTTATATTCCCTTCAGTCTAGATCAACTAATTGTAAAACACTCAGAACATAAATTTTAAGTAAAACAACGGTTTTCGCAATTATTGGTTGCAACTATGTATTTCACAGCTGTTTAGCATTCGCTATTATACAAATAATTCAAATTATCTGCAATATACAATAGGGAATTCTAATTTGAAAGTAAATGTTTACCTTAATTGTAATGCAATTCATAATCAAATGGAAAACTGAAATGCGTATCATCGATAATAGAAAAAATTCGTTTTATTTTAATTTACGTCAATTCCATAGTTTTCTCTAAATATTTATTACGTTAAATCTTTAAAAATAAATTACGTTAAATCATAATCAAGTATCATTCAATATAAGAGCGCTGTTACACCAATAAAATTTCCATGGTAGCAACAGTTTAGTTTATTCTACTTTGTCTTTCTACTATTCTAAGAAAAATATTCGTTAGGACAGTTAATTAGGAATATCGGTGATGGTAAAAGAATTTGCACAAAGTTCTTACATTTTAATTCATTAACTCGCAGAACATCACAATGTTGCTTCAGTTTCTAAGACCAGAAAGCTTTTCGCCGATTAAGAGTCTCCCACTGCTTAAAATTTTTCAGACAGGATCTAAACAGAAAGAACTGGCGTATTCGAATGTAAAGAGGCCAAAGTATTTGCTTCACCTTAAGTAAAAAACATCTTTTACATTCTGTAATGAATTTAAAATGTAGTATCTCTTCTTTTGGAACATTGATTAATGCAATACTTCTCAAACTTTCAATACTTGCGACCCAATATTCAATCAATATGTTCATCGTGCTCCCCTACATACAATAACAATGTATTGAATTCGATAATAAGATACTTTGACGCTAAAACGACTTTAACCTCTCCACCACCGGCGAATATAAACGTCTCCCTCAGCTCTCATCGTCATCTCTCTGCGTAAATTGCCCCGGATGTATATATACGTCTTTCCAAAATACGATCTTTTCTGCTCCCTGCTGTCCATAAAATTATTCCGAAGGCTTTGGAATGCAATAAAATGACCTTATCAGTATTTGCAAAGGATTTACTTTATTTCAGAGGATTTTCTTATTTATTCCCTTTCTCCCCCCCGCCCTCCCCAATACACCCCATACGCGTGCATAAGAGCAAAATGGTAGCATTGTGGATCGAATCGCGTAGCTCTTAATCCGCAGTTAGGGATTAATTATAAAGCATACAAATTATCAAGATAACTGTTAATTTTTGGATAAAAATTCATATATGACAAGCCCGTGGGGTCACTGGTAATTATTAAACTTGTTCTTAACTTAGTTTTGTTAAATTACTTATAAAATACGTGTGCTGTACTGATACATTTATAAGTGTATTATATCAGTGTAAATGTCTTTTTTTATTTTTCATTACGCAGAACGTATTTTGTTTGTGCTTTCAATAAATTAATATTTTTTTAAATAATCTTTTGTTTTCGACTTTTTAATATGATCACACCCCCCTCCTAGGGTTATCACGCCCCCTAGGGGGGCACACCCCACAGTTTGAAAAGCACTGGATTAATGCATATACATAAATATTTTCTGTATATCTTTACTTCAATTGTTGGATGGAATGCAATATCCGATTAATGAAAAATTTGTGTGCAACAATTCGTTATTTAAGCTTTGCTTGATGCTATTGTCCTCATCTTATATTTTAGCTAAATATGTACGTTGTAGCAATTATTTACAAGATGAACTCGGTCACTAGTAAATTAAGGAGTACCGAGGCAGCTTGAAATATATTCTTGTAACAATAAGACTAATCAATTGTTATTCAGAATTACGAGGTCCTTTTAATCTTCAGATAGCTATACATATATAATTGAGGTATCACCAATAACCCTAAAAATTATAGGAAGACTTTAATTATAAAGAAAAGTCAACGGTTCCCTCCAGTCTACCCTGTTACCTAAAAAATCATTCTTCGGAAATCTAATCTATCTAGAACAGAGATCTAAATTTCCTTCCTATGCTAGAATCTGAAAATAAAAATCGGTTGTTTCAGTTTTGGAGGATGATTTTGCTTTTTCATCTTAGTTGAGGAAAAGAGTGAATTAAACATAAAGGAGACGTGAAGTTCGATTGAGTTTTCAACGATATTTTTCTCGCAGAGAAAGGCTTATTTCCCGTCTCAGTTTAAGAAACAGAAATGATTTTCCGAAGAGATTTTCTTTGAAAGCGAACCTAATCTGGAGATATACAGCAAAATTTTTCTTCCTGAGGAAACAGAAATAATAAGGAATCATAAGAGGTAATTATTAAAGGCTTGATTTTTTCGAGAAGTTTCTGATACTAATATTTTTGAGGGAAAATAATTTTTAAGATAAATACATATTTTAAATAATACAAAAAAAATTATGTAGATATTTATAATTAATTGAATTCATATAATTTTCACTATTATTGCCTTTAAAAATTGGCTAAAAATTATTTTTGAATTTTTGTGAAATAAATCAAATTATTGAACAGAATTCCATGCAAAGAAATGTCAATATATTCCTTTGAATCACAATTTTATAAGTTCATATGTCAAAAATCAAACAATTTATTGAACACCGTTTCTAAAAGATTCTTAAAATGTTTTGTCTCGGTTTACAATACGTAACACATATTGTTTCTGAGTAATAATTGTTACTTTCCAATCACTACTGGAAATCCCTGAAAATGCCTATTATAATCTTCAGACTTTGTTTCTATAGCCAAAATTAATTTAGAATTTTACACCCTTTGAATGAGAAAAATCTATGAAGAGTTAACATAAATGAAGAGAAACATGTATGCAGCAAAATTGACATATTTTTCATTACAATTACGAATAAATATGCTCTCAAAGGTTTTAAAAATGTGTATGTTTTCAAAATTTGCTTTATACTGTATAAATTATTTTCACAAATCAACCCCTAAATAAAATCTATAATCATGTTATACTGATCTTCGTAGTGCCGATCAAAGTAAAAAGTATATCGATGGGAATACTCGTCTTTATTCCCTTGTTATTATTAAAGCTATTTAGGTGAGTATACAGAGCATGAATGGGGGGGGGGTCAGATTCATCTTGGCTCCATTTTAAAGCAGATCTTCACCGTAGTGTAAACCAGTTCCGTATAGCTTTCGGACTTATGATTATTTAAGAAACCTGTAATTAGCTTTCCCTTCCAGCAAAGGCAGCTTCTAACAACTTTATCTTAAAAAAATGAAGCAACTAAGTTTTAGTAGCCTATCTTTGGAAATGTGGATAATTGTCACCCTCATTATATCATTAGGTGCAGTAACCACAAATTTTTACACAATTTTAAAATAAAATAATAGTTATATTTATTATGGTAGCAGTGTACCATTTTGGAATCTTAACTAAATGAGTCATCTTTTGAAATAACTTGCCTAGGGTGATATGTAATATTTTTTTTCTTTTTATGGAGACTCAAGGAAAGGTGGCATCAATTTTTCAAGCCCCGATTCAAACGAACTTCATTAAACCATCAAAGGATTTTGCTCTATTTGTAACAGATTAAATAGCATGGCTAAGTAAGATCACTTTGGTGAAAAAATTTTGTAACTTGTAAATTTGTGAAATGTGTCCTCACAATACCAAATGATGTCATGAAGGGGATCGATTCTCCATATTTTCAAAGATATGTAAATCATCACTTAACAATGTAATATGATTTTATTTTTTTCCCATTTTTCTCAGAACTTATATGATCCACTCCCCTTTCACCTCGTGCTCGTTTGGCGTTTTCCAGACACCCTGTATATACTGACTACATATATCATAGTTTTAAGATACGTCCAAGAGAAAGACGATGACACTTCAATAAAAAAAACTTTCAATTTCCTAATTTACTTAAATATCTTATTCGTATGACAATTGCTGTCAAAAAGTATTTATGCAATCTATGAAATTCTTGATTCCAAGAACTTCAGACCTTAACACCAAAAGCTGCAGCTTCCACAAATACTCTGGAACCGTTTTGATTGATAATTATATTAATTTCATTGGAAGTTTTGTTCATAAAATCTTTTGGAGATTGCCTGAACCTTTAAAGTCAAACGTTTGATCATTAGCCGCTTGTGAAATCACTATCAAAAGGAACATACTTTTCCACGACCTGATATGGAAGCTCTTGGACTGCTCAGCCCGCGAGTTCTGTGCAAGCTCGGCGTTATCGGGCGAGTGCAACACGTCAACTTTCTTCGAGCAATGTAATCGCATTAGGAATAGCGATATCCCAAAAACCTGTCTGCAGACGGCAGCATTAAAGTCTTCCATATTCCAGACGACCCACTGGCGTAGCTAGCTCAGAGGGGACCCTGTATCAAAATTCCTTCGATGCTCTTTGTTACATATGGGAACCCTGTTAGTGGAACTGTAGACTTACACATGTTGGGGCCCCTTTAGCTTGGGGGCCCCGTATCATTGATACGGTTGATACTGTGGTAGCTATGCCCCTGAGAAGATCATCAGTTCAGGTGTCGTTGACGTCGTCCCACAGAAGAACAAAGTTACAATGAACTCTGGACAACATCAATTGGACACCACAGTAATGAACCATTGCATTGTTCAGCAATGAGTACTGATTCTGTATAAACAATAATTCCCGAAGGATAAGGATCTGGAGAAACCCAGGAACTCGATCTCAAGCTCACGATATCACTGAAAGACACAGCTTAAGTAGAGCTGGTGTTCTGTTTTGGGCAGGTATATCGTTCAATACGTCTTTCCTCCTGGTTCAGCGACAGCAGCTATTGATTGGGATGTAATCCTCGACCCATATGTTCGTCCATATCTGGTAGCCATGGGTCCTGATGCTATGTTTATGGACGATAACGCCATTCATATAAAACTCGCGATATCCAAGATTTCGAGGAACTTTTAACAATGCTTCGAATGGAATGTCCAGTACGTTCTCCCGGCTTGAATTAAATAGAGAATGTCTGGGACATAATTGGAAGACGTTTTTTCTGTGTAATCCTCATATAGACCTTTATTTGGCATTATGTCTGCTACGAGAATGGGCACAGTTCCCACAGAGAACGATTTACGACCTGCTTGCCTGAATGAATTGTCGTTTTTGATTCTGCATCTCCAGTATGGGTAGTCACACTCCCAAATGAAAAATGTTTGCAAATAAACATATATTAGCCCAACTTAAGGACGTTATTGCTTATATTTTTTATTTGAAAACTAGTAGTGATTTGTGATTTTCCTCTTATTTTTGCGGGTCATTGACTCTTCTTCTGTTCATCAACTTGTAAAAAATTTTCCTGCATTTTAATAAAGTATTTTCTTTTTATTCCTTCTTTAGACAGAATGTACGACCAAGTGACGACGGTGATACCTGAGCTGTAATTCCCCGTTCTTTAAACTTCCCCATTACGCCAACACTCGCACTTTCAGCTTTGAAATGCATAACATGCCTCAAACCTTTCATACAACAGACCGTTCTTGGTATCTGGATTCCAACTCCCGACTCGAAGATAATATTGTTGGCAATGTGCTCTTGGCCCTGACAACTCTGCTATTTAGGCATACGTATTAAAATATCACCAAAATTTGTCTTTTCAACAAAATATGAAATCATATCCAATCATTTGTTCTAACATTAAATTTTTATTCAGAACTTTTTTAGTTATTCAAACCTACACCTATAAAGTAAATTTACGCGCAATCTGCGCTCAAATTTACGCATTCTCAAAATTCTAAGCCAATCCTCAAGAAAAAATCAAACAACACAATATTTTATCTGATAGAAGAGTTGGAAATTTCTCTAAATTCAAATCGAGATTACGAGATTATTACAGAGATACGACACAAAATTCTGTTTCGAATGTCTGCAGACGTAGCCAAAGGCTTGGATTACGTGATAGTTTATCGATTTCTTGATACAGACTGAAAATTTAATTGAATTTCGTAGATGAAAAGTACTAGTCTAAAATATTTGGATTTCATGTCGTCAGAAGTTCAGCTGCGTGAGACCAAATGGTTTTCATAAATCAATAATGAAAATTTGACTTGTGGTATAAATTAGTAATATAGAGGTAAAAATAAATAATGCATTTTTAACTTATCAAATAATATAAAATGTATTCAAACTTCTATAAACTGAATGAGATGGTAAATAAATTCTACATTACTTAATAAATTTATTATTACAAAACTGACAAAAACAGTTATTTTTAAAAATTAAAAATGCTAGTGTATTGTAAATTTTGATTTTTACTTAACGACCATCTATTTGAATAAAATCTTTCGAAATCACTTATTGAATCGTAGAGAGCTTTCCTTGTTATTTTTGTAAGTTGTAATTGTATTTTTTAAGTCATTAAATATATGATCTGAGCAGATACTTTGAATCCTTGTTTAAAATTCGATTATTAAAAGTGTAAACTGCCTAAATTTTTGTTTTTGTGTGTGTGTTTGACTTGGATTTTGTTATTCTTTGAATATTTAATTCAGAATTTTTAACTTTTTTTTGTATCTCTTTATTTTGAGTATTTGTGCATTTTTCTGCAAATCTCGTTTTTGATAGTTATTATACCTATAAGATACTTTCAATAAATGTGCGCATTTCAGAGATCTCTTAAAAAATGCATTTCATTTCATTCAATATCGGTAATTTTTATAGTAATAGATAAACAAAATTAAAATACCAATAAAATTTTTTTACTTAATTCAATTTCCTGTGGGTTGGGGTGGGGCTCCTAATTTATTTTTTTCTACATGCAACTAAATAAACTACGAATTCACAAAAAATTAAGGGGACACAGTACGAGTCAATTGACAAAAATTGATCAAAAAATCAAATCTAAATTTCATTTTTACCCTAAATTATCTTTTACATAATTTTTTATAATCTCACAAAATTTGAGAGCTCTAAGTTTAAAAAAGCAGTGCTATAGGGGCTTGAATTAAAAATTAATTCAAGCATCCAAATTTGGTAACGAGCCGCCACTAGGTGGTGCCACTATGAAATGGCTCTCACATTTGGGGATTTGCCATGTCTACAAAAGCTAAAGTGCTAAAATGCAGCTCTTTAGGGAGAAAAATGATAACTTTTACGTTTGTTTTTATCCACATCCTAATGGCAAATCAAAATTTTAAAATGACTTATCTCAGAGTAAGAGAAAATAACTAGTTTGTCTTCATTTAAAACGCTAAGGTTTTTTTTTTTTTATATTGTGCTAAATGCTTTGATAATTTTTCTAATTATTACTATTAATACATGTAACAAAAGTTCGTATGCATTATTAATTTAAACAAAAAATTTATTCTTTTAAAAATAATTGAATTTAGAATTTATACATTTTTAATGAATTTTCAATAAGCATTCAAAAAAAAGTATTTTACGAATATCAATCACGTTATCACAAAACCCATTCCAATATTTGTCACGCATAGTTTGACGTACTCGTAAATCAGATTTTATGTGTGTAGGTAAATTTTTTGTAGGAGGAGTGGCATTTTAAAATCACCTCAAAAATGTTAAGTTTTTTCCTTTAAAAAATTATATGGTTAGCTTTTGATGGTATTTTGAGCACAAAATCTGCTTTACATAATACATGGTGATTCATAAAGAAGTATACAGTTTCAGTGCACTATAAATCAAGAACAGTTAGATGTATTATATGTCACCTGTAACAGAATTGTATGGGATTATTTTAAGTTTTAATAGAGACAGTCACATATGTTCTAGGTGTGAACTCTTAGTCCCACGATATACATCAAACCATTAATCTATTTCCGCCCAAACGTGTGTCAAGGTATCAAGCCCATCGATAGCTGGCTGTGATACGCTGTTTCAGCTACGTCCTGGAATTTTACTTTTGCACTAACAGCCCGTTGTTTTAAATTTTTCTGGAAAATTTTTAGATTTTCCAGCCGGATATCCTTTCCCAAATTGTAATGGAAAATGACGTTGCGTAGCACTTAGGGATTTTATTTTGCTAAAGCTATATTCAAAAGAGCAAAAAGTCTTCACTGCAGACACCGCCATTTTGACTGATTATCCTCATGGCACAAGCACTATTCACTTCAATCACTTCCATTATAGGCTAGACAAAAACTGTAAGCGTATATTTACCTTACGGTTTGCTGAGGGGTGCATGTCTTTGACTCTTATTGTTTT
Organism: Trichonephila clavata; assembly: GCA_019973975.1. NCBI lineage: Eukaryota > Metazoa > Arthropoda > Arachnida > Araneae > Nephilidae > Trichonephila > Trichonephila clavata. The sequence goes on from BMAO01030743.1 coordinate 45,193, forward strand.
ACAACATCTGGAAGTGTATACTTCTTTATGAATCACCTGTACATACGCATAGGGGCAACCAAAAAATTTTGAAAATCATTAAATTAAAAAATTTTGTGTACATCGTATCATGTTCCGTTTAACAAGCACATGGCTTTATGAATTTTTTTATTATTTAAATAAACATTAATTCAGCCTTCTTTTAAGGAGAAATGTTAAGAAAATTTACCATCCATTCTTTTCTCTGCATTTTGTTGAATAAATAATCTCGGCGAACAAAAATAATTTTTTTTATTTCTAATGATCTGCGGATCGGTGTTTTACCGTTGCAGACCTAGTGCATTCCCCGGGAGCTGGTATCTCATTTAGTGCGGCACCCTATAGGCGAATACCAATCACCGCAGGTAATTTTAGCGCCCAGTTTCCTCTACAGAGGGAGGAACCTGAGCTGCGATGATGCGAACCTGTGCTAGGATTTAATTTTACCGAGATCACCCAAGCCAAACAGACACTCTAGGGATTCTTTACATGCCGTATAATCATACGACATGGCCACTGTCGATTTTCTGCATCATGAAAATCCACCGACTAGGGCCGGGATCAAACCCGCAACCTTAGGTGCAGAAGACCAGCTACAAGCTAACCAAGCCACCCAGCCGGCACAATAAAATTTTAAAAAATGAAAGGATTTGAGATTCCTATTGATACCGCGATCATTCTTTCTGAACATAAGACGGAAAAAATATTGAAGTTTGATCTTTTTTTTTTATCACACACCAATGAGAAGAGAAAATTTATTATGCTGTTCTAGAAGAATTGAGTTTTAAAGAAGTTTATCTTCTTTTCCTACAATATACAAAGTGTAAAGATATTGATGAAGAATTTTGTTGAATTGTAATTCTCATTCTTGTGAAGTGATTTTCTGAGGTATTGATCTTCCCATCCTTTCGAAAGGTTTCATACCCTCGTGCAGTTTAAAGTGGTTGAATTAGCATATAAGCTTGGTTTTTTTAAATCATGTTTATGTTCTGTAACTTACACCATAATATAAAATACATTATAAGCTCCTTCTATTTCACTTTATAATGTATTTTTGCAAATAGTTTAATAAAATCCTGATTGGGAAGTGGAAAATTTCCTCATTTTCTAAAAAGAATTTTTTTAATGCATGAAATGTGCCTGGATTCACCCTTTATGATCCTGAGATCCTAAATTAAATTTTAAAGAAGGAGAGCAACAATTCAACAATTAAAAAAACAATATTAACTTAATCTGTAAATTAATTTCTTTTTTTTTTGACTATACTAGTTTATTTAATAATCTTAACAATTTTCAGAAATAAAATTAACGAATTGATTGTTAGACAACTACTGTTTTAAGTTATAATTTTGTTGGAAGTAAATCTTGATATTTTTTTCCTTTTCCATTTTTATTGTATTAAGAAATTAATTATTCGATAGAACTCTTTTAAATTTAAATTGTAGCATAGATTTGACTAAATATTTATCTGATGTGTATAAATATTTATGATGTATATTTATCTCAAGGACATTCAAACGGCATAAGAATTATCTAAATAACAATGGAAAACTTTTGTAATCTATATTTTTTTTGTATAATGATTATGAAATGTTACATAATTTGTTAAAAAGTTTTTTGCGTTTTTAAATTTAGCAAAAACTGATAAAAAATAAAAATAAAAAGTTATTTATCGTATAGACAAGTTTCTGACATTGTATAGTAAATACCCAATCGTAGTTTCGGGATCATTTTAAATTATCATTAGTCCTGTTTGTGAGTATAAAAAGTGCATAAAATAAGGTTATTTGTATGAAAAATTCATCAGTATATGAAAGAGGTATGTACTACCATTTAAGAGACGAGCATAATACAGTAAGTTTTTTATAACTTATACAAATTTTTAATTTATAGAAACGAATCTTTAAAAGTAAGAAATTAAATAGTTAAACAATTTAAGTCAAAAACACCAAATTTTAACGTTTTTCTTTTTTTTTTTAGAAAACAGTCTTTTAACACTTTTATCGCAAGGGACAAGAAAACTCGTCTTACAAGATCCACAAATGAAATTGCTATTGATTTTATTTGATTATTATTTTTCAAAGTAAAATAACCAAGTTTGAAAGGAGTTTGTATTATGTTTCAATTTTAGAGCTGCGGAGAGCGGCACAGACTCTTATCGCAGAGGGTGGGGCAAAGGCGTGCCATTGTCGCGATGAAAATGCTAGTAAATCCGAACTAACCGATGAAAAATATAAATTAAACTTTAAATATACAAGGGGTGATCAAATGAAAAGGTACGAAACGACACGGTGGGTACAAATATAGACTTTATATTCAAAATATACACCATAGGCCTGAGCACAACGATCCCACTGATGAACAAGCCGCAGGATTCCTTGTTCCCAGAATTCCTGTGGCTGTGACGAGACCCAGTCCTTCACAGTGTCCTTGAGTACGTCGTCCGAGTTGAAGCGCTTTCCTTTCAGGTGTTTCTTCAGTGGACCAAACACATGGAAATCGCAGGGTGACATGTCCGGACTGTAGGACGGATGGTCCAACGTCTCCCATTGGAACTTGTCCAGTTCCATTTGTGTGACTCTGGAGACGTGTGGACGCGCGTTATCATGGAGCAGAACCACACCCTCCGTGAGCAGCCCCAGTCTTTTGTTCATGATGGACCTGCGTAGGCGTCGGAGTGTCTCACAGTACACATCGGAGTTAATGCTTTTTCTGTGCTCGAGTAATTCTGTGCTCGCATCATTTGGACGCCGCTTTTTATAAGAGCCTTTGCTCTCTCCTGCGCATGCGGGTACCCGCGCATGATCCGATCCCAGTCAGAGTCTCCAATGGCATCCCGAGATGTCTCGCTACATTCTCCCTTGGCGGAATATTGAAATATTTAACTGTTTCATTTTTATGTCGTTTCGTACCTTTTCATTTGATCACCCCTTGTATATTTATCTTTCCTTTTTTTCAGAAAATGTTAGCTAAAGCTAAAATTGTTATAAATTTATTTGCATCAATCAGGGATGTTATGCTTTCTTATGGAACATTCTGCGGCTATATCCAGTTGAAATACAGCCGAGACCGTAAAATACTAATACAGTATGTTTAAAAATTTCCCATGTTATGCAGCGATTTACCACTCGCGCTTGTGGGAAGGTTCAAAGAAGGAA
>BMAO01030744.1:0-77640 GCA_019973975.1 Trichonephila clavata
TAAATGTTCTGATGATAAACTTGTTGCAAGGCAATTAGCATCCTGAAATGTTTTAAGGGCTTTTAATGTTCCAACATTAAATTCAGATATTGCACTCGACACGGCAATCAACACACGGCTCCTAGAAGCTGTATTTTCTTTGGAACATTTGTTCCATATCATCGAATGCAATGCTTCATTGGAATTTTGTGTTAAACCTCTAACACACCTGCTTAATAATTCCGTTGAAGCCAATCTTTGATAAATTGGCAAAATTTTGGGCAAATATTCTTCATTGATTGGTGTTTTTACCCAATCTTTATGCAAACCTGGTTTCTTCCCACGTGCTAATGATGACTGGTAAAAACACCAAGAGTCGATACCAGAAGGACACTTTTTATGTTGTGGCTTCTGGTTTGTAGATATGCAATGAAATAGGGTAGCATAAATTGCAGTTTTCATTGTCTCTACATCACCTATATTTTTGCGTATAGCATTAGTGTAGTATCTAGTAAGCTTTTTTACTGTCTCTTCTTTCAAACTGCCGTGTTTCTTCCCTCCCAGAGTTACACCTTTCACTCGCCAATCTTTTACTGTCTGCCTCAAAGCTGTTCCCAATCTTTTGCTCACATGGTTGATGCATTCTTCTTTTTTAATTTGTATTTCACTTCCATAAATTTTTCTTTCTTTTAATTCTAAGAAAGCCTTAGAATCCCCATCAGAGAGCAAGGTTGTGTACCGGAAGCCAATGCTCTCAGATCTTTCCCATATTTTCACAGCTACATTTACTTCCCATTGCACCAGATGATCCGACATGTGTTGCACTACAAGCATCCTGATGTCCTTTATACCAAATATGAAATTCAACACTGTCTTCTCCAAGCGCAAATTTAGTCTGTTCACATTCTCCACACTGCTTTGACATCACTTCGTAGTCGATCACAAAGCCAGTCAGCAAGTCGATAACACATCCTATTCCGATGTTTGACGTATGCCCTCTTATCAACCAGCTTCCATCATATGACACTCCAATATCGACGATATCTTTATCATTCCTTGAGCCATACGCCTCTCTGACATCTTTACGAATATCAAGCAACAGCTGATTGGAAGCAACGAGATGTCCATTCAGAACTTTTGCTTTATAGGAATTAAAAGTTTTACTAGACATTATATTTAAATTCATATGCATGCAGAATTTTTCCAACGCCGAGTACCCAAGTCCCAAACTTAACATACCTTGCACTATTCTCATATTTACATAAATGGAGCATTAAAAAATTGATGCTTGCTAACATTTGTTATTTGATGTAATTTAGTATCAACCAACTGTTTTGAAGAATATGTTTCACTTTGGGTTTGGTCACAATTAATACATACAACATTCATTTTGAATGCAAATCCATTTCTGTGACCAAAGCAAAGTTTCAAGGATGCACTATGACAAATACTGCATAAATGATTTGTAAACAAATTACTTAAACATTCAGTATCCACTATAATGTAATTTGGAACATCACTGAAATATTTATTTTATCTGTAGTATTCTTTCTTGTATTCAAAACACTTGTTTTCTGAAGTCTTGTTGTTATATCAGGTAAAGGATGGTCATTAACATTGTAACTTTCAACAGTACTCCATCTTTTAGAAATATTGCTTCTCTTCGCAAGCTGCGAAAGTTTTTTCCGTGGCATTTTCTCAACAGAAAAAACTTAACTTGAACAAAGTAAACAAGCTTTTAAGCTATATAAATTATATGAGAATAAATATTGGTCTTGAGAAAGACTTTTTTTTTTATCAATTTTAGCTAAGTAACTATAAGCACACCAAAAACTCAAAATGTAAGCAAACAGAAGCGATTTCAGTAGTGAAAGTTGAAGTTAATATACACTTCTCAGCAAATATCGATTTTATTAAAAATATTAGTAATTAATTAAATTTAAGAATGGAAAAATGCTTTAAAATGAAACCAAAACTAACCACGCCCCCTCAGCTGTCAAATATCGGGTCTGATAGCACTCAGAAAACTTCAAATATCTTAAAAACTAATTGGTTAGCAGATTTGAAATTTGGGGCCAAGATTCCCAATCGTATGGGCTGCAGTAAAAGGCAAAAAAATTTTTTTTTCCGATAAAATTGTCATTTTTACGGTAATGTGTAGCCTTAGTAATGGTATCTGCTTTTACTAAAACACTTGTAATTTTTGTTCTAGTGAACGGAAAATAATAGACTTGATATTTTTATAAAGCTTATAAGATAGCCTATAAAATAAAATTATAAAAAATTCTTATATAATTTTTTGCAAAATTCACAATTTTAGGGTAGTGGGGTACCTTAATATTAGAACAATTTTCTGTTTTGCGTATGTGTGTGAGTTTGGTTTGGATTTTCTAAACTTAAAAGAGCTGCTGTATATATTTCTACTAGTTTTAATGCTTGTTATAATCGTTTTTCTTTTCCATGGTCAACTCTTAAAGTAGCCCTTTTTTCCCGACAAATAAAACAAAGGATGGTTCTGCCCCCTTTTTTATAACAGAGGAAAAATAAACTGTCTAAACTAAATTGCCAATTTGACTTCAATCGAAGAATAAAAAGAGTTTATATTTGCTGGTCAAAAACTGTACAAGTAGAAAGACCTTAATAAAAAAAAAACGCTTAGTGTGTACCAAGAAACTAAAAATAAACATTTTATATTCGGAATATCCTTTCAAAGAAATCTTTTCTTTTATGTGACAAAGCTATTCGCTTGTTCAGTTAAAAAAGAACTCTTCAATTTGCATATTATTAAGTTGAAAATATACGAGTAACTTAGTTTTTAATTCGTCAAGTACTCTTCAAATTTTTAAGTATCAAGAAAAAAAATAAGTCACACAGACGTAATAAAATATAACGGCGAAACAAAAGTTTGGAATTGTAAGTACTTAGGGGTCTATAATAAGTTTCTCTTTGTGCAGTTTTTATTTTTATTGACGGTGTTTCCTGGGTCATATATTTTATTTCTTTAAATTTAGAATGAGATGCAGAAGAAGAAGAATACAATAAAGCCAATTCCTTGTTTTATGTATAGTGGATTTGCTTTAGTATTTTACTGCTCTCACAGTTGAAAGTTAGTTTTCCTTTTTTTTTTAACTCTGTTCCTTGCATTATGTTGCAGTTAGCCAGTTTATTGTAAGAGGACTTTGTAGAATATTTGTTTAATGTTTCTAGTTGGAAAAATAAGACTCTTTTTGGCATATAAAAGAATTAAATAGCCAAACAACTAATGTAAATAAAAGCTCTCATTTTTGCTATTCTCATTGACAAGTTCCAATATAATCACTTTTTTAAATAATATTTTAGTACATCAGTTTTTCAATTTTGAAATCCAGTGAAAATAGTTCGACTAGAAACGAAGGGACTGAAATGTTTTTGCGTGTTAAAGGATATTGCAAAGAAAAAACTCATACATTCAACAAAATTAATTTTATCAGTATATTTTATTTACACAGATGTGTGTTTATGCATGTATTTAATAAAAATCAATGAAACAAACATTCATAAGAGTTTAATGAAATTTAAGGCGAAATTTTCAAGTTTTTTTGAAAACAAAACGTTTATTGAGTTTTTAGAAAATATTCTGTTATGCATATATATGCATTTCGTATTGTCTTTTTTAGCTTTAAATTGTAAGCAAACTGTTCGATGTGATTCACTTTATCATTCGAATGTGCGTCTAAATAACTCCAGATATTTTTCATGATGTTCCTTATTTCGGATAATGTGGGATCGGGTGCAGCATCATTCACTTCATTGGGGAGGGGAGTTTGTAAGGGTGAAGATTGAAAGTAACTTAGATAAACAAAATTGGCTCGTGTCACAAGTTATTCCGAGAGTACTTCAAAACCAAGTTAGCCTCCTTTTCAGGAAACATGTGAAAATGCCTCTTTCATTTCACACTCCTCTTAAATATCGCTTGCGGGGCTGGTGTTTTCCGTATTTTATTCATCCCCAGAAATATATTTTCGTGTTAAGCGATTTTCGTTTTGGGTTAAGAGAAAATACATGCGTGAATATACATATTAATTAGTCGGGATCGTTGTATTATTTTGTATTAACCGATATTTCGTCTGAAGTGTTTTCGCGTTACACGAATATCACTGTATTTATCTGAAATTGTTTTCAAGAACCCTTATTATTTCGAGTCAGTTGAAAGTGGTAATAAATTCCAAAGAGAAACCATTTATCAAACCGACTGTAGTGCCCCTTTCATTTGAGCAACTTCTTGAGGTACTTTCTGTTTTAAGACTATTAGCACTTTTTAAAATGACATTTTTGTCACCTAACAATATTTAGAGGTTTCAAAACGAAAGAAAAAAGAGAATTTACTGGTATTTTGCTTTTTATATGTTTAAACAATTTGTAATAACCCTTCTTCCCTGCGACCCCGCTAAAGGTGTGGAAGGAAGTGAAGGATTATTCGACATGATAATTTCCAATTATTTTATTTAGCACTTTAATCGACTCAAACACAATTCAATGCAACACTATAAATAGGATGTTCCAATCCGTCAACAGAGGGAGCGGACGAGAGTTGCGTTTGGGGAAAATACATTTAACAACCACTTTATAATAGTTTTTCTACCTCAATACTACTTTATACGGTTGATATATAATTAATGGCCGCTTAACCACTTTAATACTTTAATAGTAAAACGTAAAATGAAGGAGATAATACCTGAGCTGTAGGCCGTTTTCTAAGTAAGGTTTAATTTATCAATATGAACTTCTGTCCTTAATCTCTCACAAGGCTTTTTTAACCATTTATGATAGCTTCACCTTGTATCTCTCTTGTCACCTTTAGTTAACTAAACTTCTAACCTTCTACTATCTATTCTTCTTCACTTCTAATTCACTAACTCTCTTTAACTCGCGAACTAGAACTATATATTTTATAAAGAAAATGATGTAACAACATGACTTTCTAAGGTCTTTACTGAAAGATTTATTTCATATCATGTATTAATGACGCTTGTAAAATAAAAATGTATAAAGATATTTTTTTCATGCATTTAACCATCATTTCAATAATTTATAAAGAATGATTTACGGATGAAATGCATCTTTTTTAACACTCTTTTACGAGGGTCACGCTGAAATTTTTGAGATACTCCTAGGTTTTTAAAGTTATATTCACAAAATTTTAGGATTGTTCTAAGTAATCTCCTCTAGGCATCAATGGACTCTTGTAGACAAAATTTCCACAGATTTAATGCCTCAAATCATTCATTTCTTGGAATTGATGTAAAAAATACATTTATGTAGTTATAAATCTCTTTTTCTGAATGAAAACGACATGCACGTAAGTTCTTTTTTAGATTAAAAAATAACCAAAAGTTACACATAGCTAGATCTTGAGAATATGGTGGATGATCTATCAATTTAATTTGTTTTTGCTTAAGAAACTCAGCTGTTAATCCGGCTGTGTTGTCATCGTGACGAATTATTCCCCTAACATTTCCTTCTTGGAGAATTTCTGGACGACATTTAAGAGCATACCAGTTTCCTGTTACTGTCTTCTGTGCTTCCAACTTGATGGCCTTGACCAATCCCGTACTTCTGAAGAATACGCCATGCATTACTTTTTTCATTGCTCATTGTTTTTTCACCATTGTTGACTTTAGAACATCTTCAAAGACTCATACTTTGCTTTCTTGACGTGTTGGAACGACAAAAAAGCATGTACGTTTCATTACTCATTACAATTTTAGAAATTATGCGGTGGTCACCATCATTTAGATATTTAAGGGTTTCTTTTTATTGATTCTGATACGCTCCTCTTTTTGATTCTCAGTTAGATTATGGGGAACCTATATAAAACGGCAAACTACTTTTTTTATATATACGTAGTTCTTCATGAATAATTTTGTATATGGCTGCGGATCCAATGTTAAGTTCCTTCTGTATCATTTGGTAGGTACAGCGATTATCATCCTGAAGTCTGATCTGTGTTCTTCATCCTGAAGAGAGAATTGTGACCACTGCAAAATTCTTTAAACAATCTGAATAGAGTAGCAAGACATGGAGATTCATCAGCAAATGCTAATTGCTGCCGTTGAAAGCATTCCTCTTGATTTAATCCAGCTTTAAAATCATAGAAATCATAGCACGATTATGTTCTCACGTCAACTCAATTTTCTCTTTTGCCTAAAATTTATTTTAGGCTAAACAATTTGAATCAAGTCAGCAAAAAGTCGTCGGCTGAGTTAAAATACTTTGTAGTTTCAAAATAAACCATTAATTTTGTTTTGTAACTTCTCGTATGCGTGTATCTCAAAAATTTCTGAGTTACTCTCGTATAAGCTTCATTTGTATGCAACGGAATTTTTGAACTCAATTTTCAAAGGTCAGAGTAATTCGAAACTTTGCTCATTTGTCCAGGACCGATTACAATACAATAATTTAATAATTTTGTTCCATTGTCCTGACTGGCAAGATTAACGATTTCCCATTTTTAGATCCAATCCCGCATTTAGCGACTAATTTCCGATCCTATTTCCAGATTTGGCGACTAATTCCAGATTTGACGACTAAAAGATTAAGTTACTACTTAGTTCGATTAACTATGAAAGGGTGTTTTTATAGTATTTTTGAACTGTGATTTTTATAAATACTACTATTCTAGATTTTTGTAGTTCTAAGATACATTTATTGTTCTTCTTAAAACCTAATACTTTTTACTACTCAATACTTCTAACTTCCTCATTATTTTTTGTTGATAATGCTAAAGTTTGTCAAAATCTTTTGTGTATTATTTTTTAAGGAAAAGAGCTACACCACCACTTCAAAAGAAAAAATAAGGAATTAAATAATGATCGGAATGGGCTGAACTCATAACGGTCACATGATAAATGCAATCACGTGATCTCCATTGAATTCAAACCTGACATTAGACCCGTATTTGTTGTATGACTCGTAAAATTTAGATACAGTTTCAAATTTGACAATTTGGTATAGATTCTTTAGAAAGATTTTCGAAACTAAAGAAAAATTTCTTTTGTTACATGTGTACTTTTAAGTCAAACGCATTTTTTTACCTATGTGCGTTCTTATTATTGAGAAATATTGAATTTTTAAAAGAAAGTTTATTCAAAAAGCAAAAGTTGGCACCAGCAAAACGCATTGAGTTATTGGCTGGAAAAACATGATAGTATTTATCCGTATGACAATGACGTCACATGAAGCTATGGAATGATTGGCTAGAAGCACGTGATTACAGTTGTCATGCGACTACGACGTCACACGAGTTTAGCCTATTTGCATATAAGTGAACAAAAAACATGACTAACTGTAGTGTCTGGCTACTGCTGGCGGTCGATTTTTGAGTGTTTGGTGTCATTCTCCACACCTTCGGGGGAGGTGCTACATTGCTGGTCACGCCAAATGTAACACCTTGAAGGAAGCATGAAAACTATTTGAAATTTACATCGTGCGTTAGCGGCGATGAAATGTGCAAATCATTAGCATTATAGCACAGACGCAGCGATTGTAGCTCCACCAACAAACACTATATAAAGGGAGAACAGATTGACGAATTGAAGTAGGCAATTGTTTTTTGTGTGTGTGTGTAAGCTGTTTACTTAAACCTCGTGGAAGACATAGAGCGTCTTTTGACCAAGTTTCTGAATCCGTCGAGGAATAATAGTAGCCAATAGGGAATGCGGATTGTCCTTCAGAGATGAATTGGACGAAACCAAGGAACTGCGATGCGGATCTTTCATCGCTGGATGCAGGATTGAACGATGGACAGACGTGGCCAAACGCACCCACCTCGTTGCGCTACTGCAAGTGATAACAAGTGGATTGTGCGCATGACAGTGATGGATCGCACAGCCACATCACGAACCATAGCACAAGAGATTCAATCTGTTACGCCTCATACGGTGTCCTCTCGTACCATACGACGCCGTTTGCAGCAAAATGGAATGTCCGCAAGACTTCCATTTCTTCGCTTACCCTTGACTGGAAACCACAGGCATTCGCACCACCAATGGTATAATGAATGGCGGTCATGGACAATGGAATGGAATAATATTGTGTATACTGATGAATCCCGCTTCTGCCTGCAACATCACGATGGTCGAATTAGAGTTTGGAGACACCATGGCGAGAGGCTTCTGAACTGTTGCGTTATGCATATCCACACTGCTCATTGCATTCGGTATCATGGTCTGGGATGGTATTGTATTTCACTGCCGCACCCCTCTAATACGCATTGCCGGTACACTGAACTACCAACTCTACATCTCTGATATGTTGGAGACAGTGGTTCTTCCATATATTCAGCGCTTGCTATCAGCCATATTCCAATAGGATAATGGGCAACCACACGTGTCGCGCAATGTTCAAAAGTTCTTTACCCATCAGATTGAATTGCTTCCTTGGCCTGCTTGTTCTCTCGATTTGTCGCCAATCGAAAATGTGTGGTTCATGCTTGCACAACGACTGGCCCGGGATACACCACCTGCTGATACATAAAATCAACTTTGGAAATATGTGGAAGCCGTAGGGATTGCTGTAACCGAAGGATGCATCCAAAGCCTCTTTGATTTTATGCTGAGGCATGTGGCAGCTGTTATAACCGACATTGACTGCTACACTAACTACAGATTATGTCATTATCGACGCGTCACAAGAGTTTGAAATTTTAATCGTGTGATTTTTGTACATGTTTTCTGCCAAATAAATTTCGCTGTAATACCTCTGGTTCTTTTTGGAGCTGCATTTTGTGTGGCCAGCAGTGTATTTTGGCATTGGCCGTAAAACGGGATAGTGACAAAGAAAAAGGAGTCCCTTTGTTTTGTGAGCGCAAGGCGCGGGACTGAAATTTGTGTAAAGGAAAGAGAGTTCCTTTCTTTTACCCCCGACGGACAGGCCCCGGTTTTACAGTACAGTAGAACGTCGTTTATCTGAATCAATTGGGACCAGACAACGTTCGGATACGCGAATGTTCGGATAACAGAAAACCGAATGTGATCCATGCAGTAAATGATACTGGATACTATACAAATATTGAAATTCATCACATGCGGGAAACGTGCTTGAAGAAAAAGCCAAATAGGTGAAAAACGTCGCAATTTTACCTTGATTGTGGAAAATAATCACTTATTTTCGCTGTACCATTGGACACCTTCATTTTTTCGCTGCAAGGTCTCCGATTCTCTTCAGCAGCAGTAGTTGAGTAAGACAGCACTATGAATGTTGTTCGTACCACTCCATAGCTGTTTTTAACGCAGAAACGCGTCAGCATTTGATGGACCTTTGCTACTTTCATTGTTGTGGTCCTCGTCATTCGTTTCATCGTTGACAGGGTAGGATTCTTCTTACACGGCAGTCACTATCTCGTCATTATTTAGCATTTGAAATCCACAGTCTTCTGCATCGCATGCCATCCAGGTTTCTACATCAACAAAACTCAACAAAATAGCACGTAAACACCTCCTCACTTGGAAAGAAACTGACCTAATATTCCGCGCAGATGTTTACCAAATCACACAATTGAAATTCCCCAAATATCCCTCACCTTGGGGTTTCCCGTCACTTTTGGCCTCACACGAAACAAATGTTTAACATTGCACTGTTCGAAAACGTATCCGGACTTTGATTCAGATATTTGACGCTCCGGATAATAAACGTTCGGATAAACGACGTTCTACTGTATTAAGAAAAGATAGTTTCTTAGATTTTGTTGAGAGCGATGGACTAAGCGTGGCTTGGTTGTTTTGAGAGAAGAAATAATTCTATTGGTTTTAATACGAAGCACAACGCTTGGAAGTATCGAAGAAAATAATAAAGTTATTACGCAGACTTTCTTTAGAATTTTTTTTTTATTTAATTCACCAAAGAAACGGAATTCTATTCAAGAACTCTTGTAATAATCTACGACTTCATATCGAACGCAAATCTAATTTCAATTTTTTTTATTCCGAGAAAACCGTTAAATTTTTCAGGTATGTCACTTCAATTTCTCTTTCTATTAAACTCGCATAAAAGAATGGCAAAAAGTTACTTTTTTATTCTGTGTGGTTACCATAAATGTCAGATTCTTATCTGAAACTATTCCACGTTGATGCCATAAATCGCAAAGGTATAAAAAAGATTGGAAAGAAAGTGCTACAAGGATTTATTTTGTTAACGGAAAATGCTCTAGAACTGTACCTGAGGGAAATACTTTTATCCTTTATATCCCAAAATTTCCCATTTTATAGATTTAGGGTAGAGTATTTTTTTTTATTCTAGACAGCTGTTATTAGTTACAATGTGCAATCTTATTATATTAATATTAATCCAAAAAGGTGATAGTCTAGAAACATTATTGTAATGCGTTTCTAAATTTACATTTTTATGAAAAATTCATCTTTCTTATTCTATTTCAGTTTCAAAATTTTCATACTTGACTCTATGTTTAATAGAAATAACCGAAAATGAATGGTTTACTTGTATTGAAATAACGTTACAGAGATTCAGAAATTTTTTAAGTAATGTATATTTCCGTCTTTAAGCCGAGAATTTCGCATAGTTCTTTTTGTTTGCAATCACTCATTGGGATGTCGGAATGCATTTTTTTTATCATGAGGGGAGGATTTGCTCCAGGGTACAAAACCATAGTTCGATGATCACTTACCATATACGAATTGCTCTTCTACCTCATTTTCTAAGCAAAAAAAAATTTGTAGTAGAAAATATTCGGAAAGATAATGTCTCAGCAAATGGACAGAAAAATATGTTAATTTGAGATAGGAATACCACAGAAGTACAGCTTTTCGTCTTTATGGCAATTTGATTGGAAATATCTTCCCGTTCTCATTCATTCGGCAACATTTTTGAATTCGGTTTATATACCGGTTTCGAACTTAGAGTAAATTCTGAAGAAAAAAACGTCCTTTCGACTTACCTTTGGAAAACATACTGTCAGCCGTAAATTTTATCAATTGTTTAATTGTTCTTAAAACTACGCATGATTATATAAATCGCAAACTTAATCATTAATGAAAAAAAGATTTTATTGTGATAAACAATCAGAGAAATTTTTTTTTTTGCCAAAAAGTCAAAAATAGAAATATATTAATTAAAAGGAAATGAAATGGATTTTTCTTATAATTTGCGACTGTTTCAAGTTTTCTGCTCTTTTTTTTAATCTTTACCTTTTTACTCTTTTTGTAATAAAACATTCTTTAAATTTAAATCTTTACAAATTTAATTTTTATGCACTCGTTTTTTTTTTTACTATTCAAGGTTTCACGAAGCACTTCCGCTATGTTTTGAATTTCATAGCCACAATTTTTTGATCTCCCCCCCCCTCCCCGGTCTTGAGAATGTACTTGTTGAGATTCTTCACATTCCAATAATCTTTAAAAATCATTGAATTATTTATCACTATCCTATCACAATCAAAAACAAAAGTATCAACACTTTTTTATGAATTATAAATCTGTTAGAATATACATTGATGACTGAGCTTACAATATTTTGTGAAATATTTCGAGAAATTTTGACATCGCTCTGCAGTCTTTGTGGAATGTGTAGATTATATATACTACGTTTTTAATCGGAGGGGGAAAATGAGCAAAATGGGGAAAAGCAGAGCATTAGCCTTTTAACTACGGTTAAATCTTTTAACTTTAAACTTTGTTTAGTGTGTAAATGACAGCTTAAAATAGGAAAACAAAATAAATTCGAGAATAATTAAATACCTTAAATTTTTTAAGTATTATTAGATCGTACATAAGGAGCATATAACTATTATAATAAATGATGACTCAAATGAAATGGAAATACATATTTTACTAGAGGTGCATATATCAGTAAGAAAAATGTTCAAAAAGGAAATATATTTAACTTTTATCAAAAATAATATCAACAGCGAAAAAACTTTATTTGACAGAAAATTCATTGAAATAGCTATTGATTACTCGAAAAACCGCAGATTGTTGGCTAATATTTTTGTTGTTGTTAATTCTGTTACATGGTCTTAGTGACCACAGTAGCCTAGTGGTCAAGGTGGTCTGTTCGTGGGTAGCGTATCATGAGTAAGTGAATATTAACGCCGCACTATTCAGCTACTAGAGAACTTTTGGGGATGATCTTCGTTATTTTGAACCACGGTCACAGATGTTAAGAGACTCCCCTTTCCTAACATCCACACCACACGAATTGGGAGGACATTTGAGCCTCGACATGTTTAACGTGCATCGCCTCTATTTTCACTGCGGGTCTTCAGTGGTACCAGTCTCGAACTCATGATACGTTTTCCACAAGTCCGTGACCTTCACCATTAGGGTACCGTAGCCACCCGGCGTGTCAGGAGTTCGAGCCCTAGTGCCACTGAAGACACATCTTGTAGAGGGGGCCGATGCCAAACTTCATTTCGTTGGGGGTAGTGTGGTAACTCGGACAGGGGATGCCAGTTCAGGTGTCTGCCTCTTCACCTGACTGAGGCTCAAAATTTTGAGGTCCACTTGCGATAGCCTTCGTGTTGCTTTGTAGTGTGAACAGTGTCGTAACGTACACCCCCGCATTGCGGGGGACTCAAAGACTGCCTGACGCCAAGTATGTACCCTTTGTAAGATTCAGCTTGGGCACAAGACCTGAAATTACAGGGGGGAGGAAGCTAATATTTTACGTTACGCCACTGAGTGTGAATTTAATAAACACCCATTTGACTTGGTCTGATGTAGATGACGTCAACATTTTTCCGATTTATTCTCTCCTTGGATATTATACCGAGGTATTGCAAGCATGATCGAAATAATAACACATTTTCCTTAAAAACTCTTTTTACACCACGCTACGTTTTTCTCATTTTAAAACTTTTTTGATCCCTAATACTCTAAAATGCCCCCAATTTTACATTCAGACATTATATATATACATATATATATATATATATAATGTGTGTGTGTATATATATATATATGTGTGTGCATATGGGTGGGTGTGCATATATGTGTATGTGTATATGTGTGGGTGTGTATATATGTGTGTGTGTGGGTGTGTATATATGTGTGTGTGTATGGTGTGTATATATGTGTGTGTATGTGTGTGTATATCTGTGTGTATATGTGTGTGTCTGTGTGTGTATATATATATGTATATATATATAAATTGATGTTTGTATATATGCAATCGCTTCACTCCACCATTCAATCGATCAGTATGAAAAATGGCATGTATATGTATTCTTTTGTGGAGAACGTTTCTGTGCTAACCAATTTGTTGCAGCTCCCCACCAGGTAGCGCTATAGCATATCGACTTCTGCACCGTTCAACCAGTCACCAAGTTGCCAACGTGTTCGCCAAAAATGACGCCAACTTGGCTCTATCACCAGCATTTCGCTATGTTTCCATTATATTTTAAGGAACTACGTTACTTACGAGTATTATAGTTCTAATAAAATAAATACAACAGAAAGTAATATTTACTTATTACACATCCAGCTATAAATTCTTTACACTATTTTAAGCGTTCATTGCACAAAAGTTGTAACAATGCGTTACTTTTGCTGAGCTGAGCAAATATGAGCTTAGGAAGGTGTTTTCAATAATCGACCCATAAGATAGTTTAGAGGTGTTATAAATAAAAAAAAATCTTTTTTGTCAGCTATTAGATCTTCAGACTTTAAATTTAACAAATATGGATTTTTTTGTTCAGCTGAGGTATGCAAAGAGCTCTTTTTTGTTTAATTTGCAATTGACGTAAAATTAAATCATTAAAGACTTCTTTATCCTTCAATCTGTTTTGTTTAATTTTTTAATTCACCCGTGTGAAGAACGGGTATACCAGCTAGTTTCTATATAAAATTATTTTATATAGATCAGATAGAAACGTATGGATAGACGCCACTTTTCATTTTATTTCTTGGCACACATACGGCATCAAACTTCAAAAAAGATATTTTTCTGTGACAGTTCGTGGAGAAAGTCTATCATATAGAATAAATATAGAGAGATCTTATATTTGGAACTCTTATACGAGTAGAGTCGAAATACGTGAAAGAGATCCTCAAAAGATGTTGATGGGATATTTTTTGCCTGTTAAGAAGCAGAGGATTTAAAGATAAAAATATAAATAAACGTAACTACATCTGTCTGCAGTTTTCCATTTATTTCATCATATGTGCGTATCATTTTATTTTTAGTTTCACTGAGGATGAACTTCAGATTCGTTTCTTAAAATCTTTATACATACGTGTATAAATCTGAATAATAGCTAAGAGTTACAAGTTAAAAACTTTTAACCTGACGGAATTAGCTAAGAAAAGTGTATTACAGTAGAACGTCGTTTATCCGAACGTTTATTATCCGAAACGTCAAATATCAGAACCAGTTTTTTTTACACCTTGCAGCGAAAAATCGAAGATGTACAATGGTACAGCGAAAGATAAGTGACTATTTTCCATAATAAAGGAAAAATTGCGACATTTTGCACCTATTTTGCTTTTTTTTCAAACACGTTTCCCGCATAGGATGATTTTCAATATTTGTATAGTTTATACATGGTTTTCGGTTATTCGAACAATCGCGTATCCGAACGGTGTCCGGTCCCAATTGATTCGGATAAATGAACGTTCTACTGTATTCCAAATTATGAGAAATTTTTTAAATAAAATAAATTTTTAAAAAAATCCCAGCATTTTGACTAGCAAATGCAGGTTTATGACTAGTTTTCACCATTTTGCTGCATCTTAATGGTAGATAGTAGCTGAGGGGGGGGGGGGACACTTGTGGCCAGCATTGTTTCTGTTGGTTCGTGGGTTCAAATCCTGGAATTAGAGTCCATTGAAGATCAAGTATGTAGTGGGGATGATGCACGTTCAATCTGTCGAAGCTCAAAGCTTGCGTATTAGAGCCTAGTGGTCAGGTAACGGACTCATGGCTGCCATGTCATGAGTTCGAGCCCAGTACCACTGAAGAACAGCCGTATAGGAGAGTGATGCACGTTAAATTTGCCGAGAGCTCAAACGTCCATCCGTTGGTGCGGGGTGCTATCCAGGCGAAGGGGTACCAGCTCAGGTGTCATCCTCGTCACTTGACCATGATTCAAAATAACGAGGCCCGTCGCCAAAAGCCCTCGTGTAGCTTTAATATTCACTCACTTACTCGCTCACCCAAACATTTGACCATACGTGTACCCCTTCTATAATTTTTGTAAAACTGAGTACACCTCGTCAAAAAATAAATGTATTTTAATAATTTTTTTATTTTTATTTTTTTGTGACATACACAAAATAATAAAAGAGAAATAAAGTTATTCACATAACAACATATAAATAAAAGTTACATTATAAATAACATTTATTTGGATTAATGAGAAAAATGAAATTTTTTGTGCTAAGGTGGCAGATTGTCGTAATTCGGTTCCTGGTTGCTAATTTTAATTTGAGATGCGGTTCCCCGTCCAATAGTCTGTTTCTTTTTTTTCCCCAGCTCAATATCTACAAATGCTGAAAAAGCAACTTCACACAAAAAAAAGCAGGAAAAGGCAAGATGTATATGAAATTTTTTTCTCTTAAAACCGGATACACATGTTACATTTGTAACCAGAATGATGTTAAAGTTCACTCCTTATGTTTATTTTTTTTAAGAATCCGTCTGAAGCCAATTCCGACAATTGCATGCGACAAATCTTCTGACATGGATGTTGTGCCACTTCGCTGGTTACTGGTTCTATGGTGGTGCTAAGGTGCAGTGCTGTTGAGGTCACTGTTAAGGCCGGCATCTGTATAAGGCGGCATTAAGACGACATTGGAATGACCGTAGATGTGAATAAAGGGTCACAGTAAGTGTGAAAGTCAATCGGAGAGAGAGTCCATTGAGGTGTTCTTGAAGTCTATCAGTGACAGAGACCGTGAAAAGTGTTGAAGCTTGAAGAAGTGTCTCTTTAGCGTATCCAGAGTCTCTGGGTTTCCACTTTAGGTGTCTCTTTAAAGGTGGAATACGTCACGCCCACAAAAGTGACACGTATTATAGAATCACTTCTTTTTGGACGTAGCACGGTAACTATTCCACTTTTGGTCACGTCCCCCTCACGCGGTGGACATTGAAGCCGGTGTTTGGTGTTGGGAACTGCGCTGGCCACTTCACTGTCGGCTGGATCAAAGGAGGTCAAAGGTTTGTGAGCGACTTCCCCCTGAAGTCGTTACCTCACCGTCCTGCCTACCTAAGAATGTGGGGGAAACAAAGCATGACCAGAAACTTCTATAATAATTATTATTTTATTATTATTCAAGCACACTAACTAACCACAAGTTGAACCGCAAGAGGATGTCATAGGAGTGATATAAAGAAATCTATAAACCCTAAGTGAACAAGTGCAAGTAATCAGTATAATTTAACGTAATCTATCTTAGACTACAAATTCCCAATCTACTAATTTAGTATAGTGGCAAACTCCGTTCTTAACTCAAGTTGTGAAAATCCATTTAATCTCACCTTCGTAATGCCGCCACAGTTTTTCCGTTCCTTCTATCTTACAATTACAAAACCCTGACTTTATATAGACAAACTAATCTCCATATCAGGGTTTCTTCTTGAGAGACATGACTGTGAATTAACGCGAATGCTGGCCCAAAGATTCCCCAAGAGGATTAGTGTGAAGGTCACGTAAAGATCCGTCACAGGTTGACTTCCCTTAGAACATAAGCATCGGGGTGTCCAGTTTGGGATACTTTCCCACGCGAAACTATTTGACCGTTGAGACGTCACTAGTTCCCTAACAGGAAATGGGTCTTTTGGTGAAGACCGCCGCAGTTATAATTAAACGAATTTCTTATTTATTCAATATTTTTGTTAGGGAGGGAGGTAAATACTCAGGTTTTTTAAATCTTTATGCTCAGGTGCAACGCATCCCCCTGAGGGTAGGCGTACCGGAAAACACTGCATTATAGTAATATGACAGTTTCCTCAAATCAGGTGTCGTCCTTGGGGCTGTACCATGGTTCAGAATTACAAATTCCGTTGCCAATAACTCTGGTGTAGCTTCTGAATGAGAAATTAAAAAGCGAACAATCATTTTGTTGTTTCTGGGTACAGAAAAAGAAATTTCTTCATCAAGTCAAAAGTGAATATTAAGGCAACATGAAGCCTGTTGATGACTGCTCTCACAATTGTTACTCTCGAACAAGTGACACGGACGACACCTGACCTGATTTGGCACCTTCTCTCCAAGCTACCACATTGCAAGCGGGAAGAGTTTGAGCCTAGACATATTTAACGTGTATTAGCCCTTCTACACGGGGAGCCTTCAGTGTGACTAGGTCTATGAATCGTTGGACACGAGCTCTTGACCATAACCACTATGTTATCGTGGTCACTTCAAAAGTCAGAAAAGAAGAAATTTGAAAAATTAAATGAATCATAAATATATTTTTTCCACCAATGGGGCTGCGTTTTGGTATTTTTTACCTTTGCAGACCTAGTTCATTCCCCAGGAGCTGGTATCACTTTTTAGTGCGTCATCTCTTAGGCGATACCAATTGCCATACAAGTAATTTTGACGCCCAGTTTCCTCCCCAGATGGAGGCACCTGAGCTCTGAAGATGCGAAATTGAACTTAGTGATTTAATTTTGCCGAGAGCTCCTAAGCCAAACGAGCACTTCAAGGGTTTTTTTACATGCCGCAATATCATACGACATGGCCTCTGTCGATTTTCTGCATCATGAAAATCCATCAACTTGGGCCGGGGTTGAACCCGCAAGCTTGGGTGCAGAAGGCCAGCGACAAACCAACTACGCCCTCTGTTGGCTATAAATAATATAATCATAAATATAGTAGAACCTCTTTTTGTGCGGTCCTTTTGTATGCGATTTGTTTTGTGCGATCTTTTTTATACGGTGTAAGAATTTCAATGGCTTTGGCGCCACTGTAATGTTTTCTATCAATGTATGTATGTACACTTCTAGACGCTTTGTTAATTTGTTATAAACAGTCTCCCGTGCTTGACCGAAGACGAAACTTTCAATGACAGTGACATGATCAATAATTTGATAGATTATGAAAATGAACTAGAAAAACCAGATTCTTTGAGAGCGGATAAAATATATGCGGGGATCCAGCTTTCCAATAATTCGGAAAAGCATTTTCTCAAAATAGATACCAATTCCGAAAGGAATTTGAAATTCCATAAACAGTTTTGATCATGCATATATGGTTATCGTGACGTTTACAAGCAACTCACGAACCGACTGTCGTCACAAAAACTTATCACGTACTTTATGGTGCTAATAAATAAATAAATTGAAATGACATCTTCAAAACGATTTTGAACTAATTCATTACAGAAAGATGCGCGCTTTGGATTACGATGAATTATGTATGTGCATTTTGAAAACTGCTCCATGTATACAATGAGAAATTAAATGTTTTAAAATGTTTCCTTATGGAATTTAATTATTTATTTTTTTGGAGTACTTTCTCATAAATCTCTGAAATAACTGACGTATTTATTTAGTGCTACTTTTTTTTATGTGCGGTCCCTCTCCGCAGCATAAAAAAATGCTTCTGTATATGTTGACAAAGTTGTTGTAAGTATGTAAGTATTTATGAAATTTCCGGATATTTTATTTGTGAGTGGTCCCTATCTACCGCATAAAACAGGTTTTACTGTAGTATATAATTAATAAATGGAAGCAAAAAAGAAGAAACCGGCCCATCAATTGTAAATTGTTATCGAATAGAATTTCCTAAAAAGAATAGAGAAGCAGAAATGTACCATTTATTTGAAATTTTACACTTGTTCGAATGCTAGTGTCACTGAAGACCCAGCGTGTAGAGGGAATGATGAACGGAAAACCTGTTGAGCCATGAGCCTGCAGTGGAGTGAGTGAGTGAATATTAACGTCGCACTGTTCAGCTACACGAAGGCTTTTGGCGACGATATGGTGCCAATGGGTATTCCAGATCCTAAAGTATGACACATTTAAGATTAATTCATCAACGAATAAAGTTTAAAAACTAAAAATAAACTCTCTTTTATTGTAGATCGAACTAAAAGGTAAAAAATAATTCTTAATACAAAAATAAAATGATTAACGAGAAAATTAATGTCATTGTGGTAAAAGCGTGGGGTGCTCTATATTAATTGTTATTGTTTCTTACTAGTTCTCTTTCGAAATGCAGAGTGAGTGTAAAAATGTAGTACAAATAACCCCACTCTTTTTTCCCAATGACATTAATTTTCTCATTAATCATTTTATTCTTATATTAAGAATTTTTATTTAAAGAAAAACCGCATTCGCACAGAAATTCTTAATATGTATACGAAAAACAATTTATTTAAAAGAACGGATTCATTTTTCGAACAATTTCTACTCCTAACAGATAAATGACGCCTCTTGTTGATAACTATTAATATATATTACTTGAGGGGATTTTAATTAATAGTGGCTCTCCACTTTAGAAATTATACTAATAAATTTCTTAATTAGGACTATTTTATTTAGAAGTTTATTTATTCCAAGGCAATTAGTCGCCAAAAATATTTAATCCTTTGTTAACAGTGAGTATCATGTTGCCACTTGAAGTAAAGAAATCAGCGAGGACCATTTTACTGAAAGCTACATTTCACTTGAGGTAAAAAGGAAAAAAATTAAGAGCCCTTAAATACGGAACTTCGAGAATTCCAACAGAACAAAGAATAACAAACGTAATATCTCTTTTGGAAACAATCCTCATAAAGTCTTTGGCTAATTAAAAGACACAGAAGTCTTTAATTAATGTATTTTGGGGATGCGAAGATTAATCGTAGTTTGTAGAAGTTTTTAAATAGTTTATTGCATGCTGTGGCTTCGCTCTTTTCCGAAGACGTGGAGTTGGATTAATATTAAGATAATTAATAAAAATGAATTACACTTAAGAAGAGGATTTGAGCTT
Organism: Trichonephila clavata; assembly: GCA_019973975.1. Taxonomy (NCBI): domain Eukaryota; kingdom Metazoa; phylum Arthropoda; class Arachnida; order Araneae; family Nephilidae; genus Trichonephila; species Trichonephila clavata. Next base: position 19,886 of record BMAO01030744.1, read on the forward strand.
TGAGATACTAAAATAGAATGGAAGAATTTGTGCGTAAATTATTTAGAATAATAACATTTTTATCGAAAAACTTTTTTCACGAATAAATTAAACGATACTTAAATTTAAATTTTGCGAATAAAATAAATTTAAAAAAAAAAAAATTGGATAGCTTAGTATATTCTCAGGAAAAAAAAATTGTTTCTCAAAAGGAAAAATTTAGAAAATTTAGCTTCACATACATTGAGCCATTGATTTTCACAATTAGCTTTACTTTAAGAATACAGAAAACCTGTCATTTTTTGTGCGGTAGATAGGGACCGCATAAAAAACCGCACAAAAAATATTCGAAAATTTTCTAAATTCTGACATATAACAAACAACTTCGTCGAAATACTACAGAAATTATTTTTATGCGGGGGAGAAGGACCGCATAAAAATATCGCACTTAGAAAATACGTGAATTATTTACAAAATCATGAGAAAGTACTTTCATAACAAAATAAATAATTAAATTAAACATGGAAACATTTTGAAAACATTTAGTTTCTCATTGTATACATGGAGAAGTTTTCAAAATGCACATGCATAATTCACTGCTACTCATCGTAATCCAAAGCGCTCATCTTCCTGCGATGAATAAGCTCAAAATCGCCTTCGTCACGTGAAAATAAAATTCCAATTGATTTATTTTTTGGCACAGTTAATTAAGAGATAAGTTTTTACGATGAAGGTTGGTCGGTCAGTTGCTTGTAAATGTCACGATAACCAGATATGCAAGATCGAAGCTCTTTTTATGGGAAATTTCATACTCCTTTCGGAATCGGTATCTATTTTGAAATTGCTTTTCTAATTTGATGGAAAGCTGTATATCTGCATATATTTTATCCGCTCTCAAAGAATCCGGTTCTTTTTGTCTAACTTCATTGTCTATCAATTTATTGATAATGTCGCTGTCATTGAAAATTTCAACGTGCAATGTCGGGAGACTGTTTATAACACATGAACATAGCGTCTTGAAGTGTATATATGGGCATAGCAGTGGCATAAGATACACCCCCGCAACACCCACCTTGCAAGGAGGGGGGAACGGCTAAGTAGGGAACCCAAGGCTTAACTAACGCCAATACGTATTTACCCAATTTATAAAATATTAAAGGCAAAACTGACTTTTTGCAGGGAGGCCATAACATTCTCCGTCACCACTGGTACACTGATAGAAAATATCACGATGGCGCCAAAGCCGTTGAACTTCATATACCGCATAAAAAAAGAACGCACAGATAAAATCGCACAAAAATAATATCGCATAAAAAAAGTACCATACATTAACAAGTTCTACTGCATTAATTTTTCATCCAGTACCATTCACTCTGATTTTGTCAGATCTCTAGATATCTATAAATATGTAGACTATATCTATAACTACAGATATAGTTTATATCAGAGGTCAGCAACCTATCTCTTGTGGTACAATTTTGAGTGGCACTCTGCACAACTCTACAAGTTTGTCAAATTTTGAGTGAGTAAATATTAACGCCGTACTGTTCAGCTACGGGTTTTTGGCGACGGACGTCGTACTTTTGAACCACGATCGTCAATTTTTGAGAGGATGGAAATTGATAAATTTGTAATGGACATTATTTGACAAACATCTTCAGAATTAGGGACATTTACGGAATCACGAAAAGATCTGGAAGATAACTCTAAAGATAAATTTTCAGCTATTTTGTAAATTATTGAATGTCATTGTTGGAGAGATTTAACTGTTTAAAGGGAGAAAATTAAGCATGTACTCTGCTTTCCGCTTTTCGTTCTACATATCTAAGTAAAAAGATTTTTCCTCATATGAAAAATATTTCGAGTCCACAAAGAAGCTGTTTAACAATTGAATGCTCAGAATCGTGTCAAATTGATAGTCACAAATTATACCCCTGATTTTAAGATATGAAAGTGTGCGTGTAAAGTGATGCAAAAACTAGGTTTGTGCATTAAAATTTTTTTTATTTCTCTTTTTACTTTACTATCATGAACGGAAATACTTATATTTTATGTTGTCTACCACTTGTTATAATAAGTGTAAAATTTAATTATTTTTATTGAAGAAATATCTTAATTTTACGCTGTTTATTATTATGTTAATAAATATCCTTAAGTGATGCAAAATTAATAAATGATAAAGCTGTAAATCTATATTACTGACCTCTATCCCCTAACGCTGTATGCATTATCGCGGGAATCGAATGGTTTCAAAAATATCCTACTGTGTGGCACGCTGAATCATATTGGTAGATTGGCTTGGAACGTCACAGATAAAAGGTTGCTGACCCCTGTACTTTATATTTACATATAAGATTAAATAATATTAAAATAATAGTAGTACATATAATATTAAAATTTTCAACATAGAAATAACGTTTTTCAAGCAAACATTATTTTACAAGTATAATTAGATACTTTAATGCATTAATTCGTTAGTATTGAGACTTTCTTTATTATTTATAAACCCTCATCTAAATAGTTTCTAACAAAATATGTTCTGTGTGATTTTTAAAGTAGTATATATAAATATATATCTGATTAACTTAAAAATGAAATAAAATGCATATTTATTATGCTATTTATCTGTCATATATTTGGGAATCATTTCTTTCCCCTTGCTGTTTTAATGTTTCGATTGGGAGTTTGGTTTTATTTCAATACATTAAATTAAACAGCTTAATCTGCATATCCTCGCTTTGTTAAGAGTAGCCGCAGTAGCCGACAGGCCATGGCTAAGAGCTTGTGGTAGTCGTTGCTTCCATCGAATCGTGGGCTTGAGCTCTGATGCTTCTGAAAACCCTTCACTTAAGGGGTTGGTGCTTATAAATACGCAGTGGCTCAAAGTCCTCTCGTGATGAGGAAGTTTAGAGAATGGGATGCCAAATCAATTTCATCCTTTGTCTTTTAACTGTGGTTTAATATTGTTACGTAGATCGGGGTTCGAGGATTTCCCGTTGTAATGCTTGTCGGCTCCTGCTTCCCTCTGAGCCCCCTTGTCTACCTTCGGACACGGATAGATGTGTGGGAGGAACTGAATAATCAGTAGACATGATTAACTCTTGTTATTTTATTGTCACCAAAATATCAAGCAGGTACAATAATAATCTAATTAAGATAACTGATCAGATAGCAGAGCACGAAGGTGAGACTCTTTAGCCTGGGGATAATAATACGGAATCTCAACTGATTCCACGATAAACTATACAAACTCAATATAAACTACGTCGTGCACTAATAAGCTAAACTTTTATTTAAACAGGGATCACACACACACAATCCGATACCTGTACTTTTATGAAGTTGAGTCCTCCAGTCGAGGCCTTGAATACGATCCTTATCCGGATTTAATCACCGTCGACAGATACTCTTAGACTTCTTCAATTGATAAACTCCGATTTGCACTTGATAATTTCACGATCCTTCACTCAGCAACTAACTCTATAACTCGCGAATACAAAATTTATATAATATGCTTAATTTTCATAATCACGCTTTCTTCACTCGGTAAAAGTTGGTTGATAGTATTACTGCCCTAGAAAATTCCCCAAGGAAATAGTTATGGACGCTTTTAGATCCGTCACAACGTGGCCGCGAGAGCCGAATGGTCAAGGTATCGGATCGCTGGCATGTCACTAGTTCGAGCCCAGTACCACTAAAGACCTGCCGTGTAGGGTAACGATGCACGTTAAATCTGTAGAGAGCTCAAATGTCCTCCCGTTGGTGTGGTGTTGTATTTAGGAGAGGGGGTGACAGCCCATGTGTAAGCCTCGTCACTTGACCATGGTTCAAAATTACGAGGTCCGTCTCCGAAAGCCCTCGTGTAGCTGAACAGTGCGACGTTAATATCCACTCACTCACTCGAGGATTTCATACTATCCGTCTCAAAGAGCAAGGCAGTTAGTTCTTCAGGAGCATTGAAAATTTATTGTCGAAATACAGGATACAAATGTAAAATTTTCGAAATAATTCCCAGAAGGCCTTCACACCTTCTACAGCACTCGGACACAACTATTAGTGTCTAGAAATACAAATATGTAATGTATTCGCATGTGTAATCGCTGGATCGTAGCAACTCATCAACAGCTCTAGACAATACTAACTCATCTTTGGCGAGCGGCTCCTATTTATAGTCTGAACGGATCTTTCGAGAAACATCTGCTTACATCATAGATCGCGGTATTAATAGATTTCTCTAGCAATTTCCAGAAGCATCCATAGGGTCACCAACTCGCCAAAAATGGTTGCCAAAATGGTTACCAAGTTTCCATTGAATCGCCATTATAATGTAAGGAACGGCGTCAGTTGCGAATATTACAATTTTAGTATAAAGTAAATATAACAGAAAGTAATATTACACATCCAGATACGAATTCATTGCACTATTTTAAGCATTCATTACACAAAATTCGTAACAATATTATGGAATTCGAAGCTATTTACACTCATGATACTAGTTAACTATGAATGGATTATGTGTGTAAAAAAAGTTTAAATCGGGGATCGGCAACCTATGGCACGCGTGCCGCATGTGGCACTCGGTACAATTCTCAGTGGCGCACTGCACCACTTTGTCAATTTTTGAGTGGATGGAAGTTGGTAAATTGGTAACGAACCTTCATTGACAAATATCTTCAGAATTACGGAAAAATCTGAAAAATAACTCCAAAGATAAATGTACAGCTACTTTGCAAATTATTGAACATCATTACTGGAGAGATCTAATTCTTTAAAGAGAGAAAATTGCACGCTCTCAGCTTTTCTATTTCGGTTCTAAGTAAATAATTTTTCCTCATACGAAGAATATTTCGAGTCCGCTAAGAAATTGTTTCCCCACTGAATGCTCAGAATCGTGTCAAATGGAGAGTCACAAATTGTACCCCTGATTTTGTGATATGAAAATAGAGCGGTGCAAGCACTAGGTTCGCATTAAAATTTTTATTTAACTATAATGGAGGGAAATACTTATATATTTTATGTTGTTTTTTTAATAAATATGTTTAAAAGTATTTAATGTATGTGTAATTTTATTGTTTTTTTATTTTTATTGAAGAAATAAATATATTTTATGCTGTTTATTTTTTATATTAAGCAATGTCTTTAAACGATGCAAAATCAATATATGCACTAGAACATCGTTTATCCGAAAGTTTATTTTCCGAAGCGTCAAATATAAGCACCAAAGTCCGGATACGTTTTCGAACAGTGCAATGCTCAACATTTGTTTCCTCTGAGGCCAAAAGTGACGGGAAAAATCAAGACGAGGGATATTTGAGGAATCTCAGATGTGTGATTTGGTAAACATGTGCGTGGAATCTTAGTTCAGTTAGTTTTCAAGTTAAGAAGTGTATACGTGCTCTTTTGTTGATGTAGAAACCTAGATGGCATGCGATGCAGAAGACTGTGGATTTCAAATGCTAAATGATGAAGAGATTGCGATTTCTATGCAAGAAGAATCCGACCCTGTCGACGATGAAACGGATGAAGACGAGGACAACAACAACGAAAGTAGCAAATGCTGAAGCATTTTCTGCGTTAGAGACAGCTATGGAGTGGTAGGAACAACAATCAGATTGTTGTACTACTCAACTACTGCTGCTGATGTGAATCAGAGACCTTGCAGTGAAAAAATGAAGGTGTCCAATGGTACAGTGAAAAATAAGTGATTATTTTCCCCAATCAAGGTAAAATTGCGCCTTTTTGCACCTATTATTTGGCCTTTTCTTCAAGCGCGTTTCCCGCATGGGATGATTTTCAATCTTTGTATAGTGTCCAGTATCATATACTGCATGGATCGCATTCGGTTTTCGGTTATCCGAACAATCGCGTATCCGAACTGTGTCCGGTCCCAATTGATTCGGATAAACGATGCTCTACTGTATAATAAAACTGCAAATCTATATTATTGAACTCTATTCTCTAACTCTGCATGAATTATCGCTGGAATCGAAATGTTTCAAATAAGTCCTAGAGTGTGGCCCACTGAATTATATTGGTAGATTGGTTTGGCATGCCACAGTTAAAATGTTGTCTACCCCTGGTTTAAATACTTTCGTTCTTTATATTCATTAGAATGCTAACTCATATCGATTCATTTATTTGAGGTTTTGTATTTTTACTATTAGTAATAAAGGGTGCTCTGTGATGAAAACTGTCGGAAAATAATATTTTATGGATGTAATGTTTTGCTGACTCGTAACAAAATTAGTACGTTTTAACTTTTTTCGAAAATACTTTTCAGTATGCACATTATTATATTAACTGGACTATATCTCTGTCTGTATGCTATTTGTAAGCTTTAAGTATTTTCTCATTACCATATCAATTAATTAAAGCGATTTAAGCACAAAAATTACGTTAAAACATTGCTAAGAATTAAATAAAACAGTGCGAGAATATATATATATATATATATATATATACTAAGTCAACTATATATCCACTTTTAGTTCTTTCTACAGTTTCTCATTTACATTTTGTTCACTTTTTTCCTTTTGGATAACTTTGTTTTCTCTTCAGAGTAATCTATTAATAGAGGTTTTGAGTAAAATGTGCATAAAGGAAAAACATGAAAACAAAGTGGCGTGTTCACTTCTTTGTTCATGTAATACTGTTCTCTGAATAACGCATTTGTTTTTCTAGTCTTTCGTTTTCGCCGTTGAAAGGTCGTTTTTGCTTTTTTCACTGCAATAAAAGGGAAAACCCTTTCGGTTTATTTTAGAAAGGAAATTCATATGATTCTTTTGCATTTTTAGCTAACAGCCAGTGAGGGCTCTTGTTTTATAATATTCAGTTTAAATACCTAGAGATGAATTTAAACAATAGTTTATTTAAGGAATCCGTGACTAGGCTCGGAGACCAGTTTTTCAAAAATTGATTTTCAGAGGAATTTTATTGTTTTAAAGAACGTAATAGGTTTAAAGGGTCAAAATTATTAAATAAATAACTTGTATCACCCTTTGTGTTTGAAAAAAATATTATTTTTATAAAATTTTGGCAAAATTTTGAATGTTAAGAAGAACAGCATAAGTAAAAATACGTTGGACATAATGTAATTTTAATTTCATTTATATATTTGATCCATTTGAAGTATCACATACCGCAGGATAAAAAAGAATTGAGAAGGACATATTTTTTAAGCCTTCAATTTGACTTTAATGACTTTTCGTCAAAATTCCTTTGCTTTCTAAGATAAAAATGACTGTAAAATGTGATTAAATGTAACTATCTTAAAACTGCAGTTTGTTACACTCTAAAACATTGGTCCCCGAACCTCGGACCGGTACCGGATTGTGGATCAAATGGTACCGAGTCCCCGAAGGAAAATTTAAAAAATTCAGTTTTATTTACTGTTGTGTATATATCTCTCTCGTTATGGGGGACTTTTCATGGAAATCCCTTTATACCCCGTGAAAATCAGTTTATATTCATTTTTTGGTGTTGCTGTATTTTATTCTGCTGTATTTTATTCTGTATTTTATTCTTATTCTATATTTGTTATTCATTGAATTTTATTGGATTGTTTCGAAGATATCCTATTTTTTTCATGCACAAATTATCGAGACAATTTCATTCTTTAAAAAACACATTAAATTTTTTTTTGTATAAATTAGATGAAGTAAGTGGGTTAGAAAAACAACTTAAGATTCTGCAGTTTTACATGTTATTCCTTCTTCTCGATACTTATTTATCTCTTTTTCTTTTCTTTTTTCCCCTAAGTGTCCTAACACTTAAAAATCAACTTTTCATCCTAGTCGGATACCTTAAATTTTTACGAAGCACATTCATAAGTGAATGTTTTATTTAATAGTTTATAATAAAAATTTTTAACGCAATTTTTATTTTATTTTAACATTAGTTTCTGATCGATAGCATATTTTGTTTAGCTGAGTCGACAAAATATAAATTAGGAACTCACATGAACATTAAATTTATCGTCTCTGACATTTTTATACATTTTCTATTTTCAGAAAAAAAAAGTTATTCACTGTTTATTTTATAGCAGATGTTGAATGATTTTTAACTGCTTAAGTAATAATATAATTTGGCATATACATGGTTATGTGAAATGAATGACCTGATTACAAAATTTAATAATTGCCAGATGAATAAATAGAAAATGATCATAAATATGTCATTGCATATACAAAATATGAAATATTTTGAGTTTGTAACGTTGTTTTTGTCGAATAGGTGGCAGCAATGTTGTAATTGTGAACAGAAGTGAAAATGGCGTCGCAGCGGGGAAAGGCATTTCGTGTGCTCTTGTTTGCAAAAAGTCTGTCAGTAATCACGGTTCAGCGTGAATTTCGGAGAAAATACCACAAAATGCACCGACATCTAATAGTATAAGATACTATAAACACAGTTCCAGAAAACCAGATGCCTGTGTAAAGGCAAAAATCCAGGGTGACCAAGCTCGCAATGATATTGTGCGGTTGACTAAAGGAAGTCGCTTTGAACATTTGTGAAAACAAATTTTACTTTACATCAAAAAACGTTACGTACGAAAAAAATTTCATATTTTATCTTTATAATGACATCCTAATTATCATTTTCTGCTATTCATCTGGGAAATATTAAATTTTGTAATCGGGTCATTCATTTCTGATAACACTGTAAATTTCCGAAATATTCTATAGATATTTTCAAAAATAATATTTCTTGCATATTTTGACTCTGAATTTTAACAGACAGATCTGGCCAATTAAAAGAAAAAAAAAACGTTTAATTATATGATTTAATTTATTTTATCTCTTCTTTTTAATTTTGTATTTTATTTCTTATAAAATACTTCAATAATCGGTTTGACATTTCTTGTGGAGATAAACATTTTGCGCAAAATTAGAGAGAGAGAGAGAAAAAAAGGAAAAACTGTTTCAAATCGAGCAAAAAATATTGCAATCAACACATTCTAAATATAGGTTTCCTTTTCTTTTATTTTTAAAGCGTTTCTTTCCATTCCTAATATATTTGGGCAAGAAGAAAAGAATCTAGAAGCCAATTTTACAGTGCACTGCTTATAAAGTGTAACTAATTAAATATTTTCTAAAAATATACATAGAATTAGCAATGAATTAAATACGAATCCAGTACTGCATATAAATTATTTAAAATAGTTCACTTTTCGTTGGGTATTAAACAACATGAGCAGAAATAGTTAGTTTTTAAGGTCTTAGTGGGATTTTTGTATCCTTTAAATAATTACGCATTCTATATAATAGAAATTGTGCTTTTCACCCTGAGTTTTCACAGATCCAAAAAAACACCAGTAATTCGAAAAATTAGTATTTGATTGTTGAAATAATGTTTTTAATACAGTTACAAAACATACGGAAAGATTAAAAAGAAACCTAAATGCCTTCAGTAAAAACTTTATTTTCATTAAAACAGTGGGACGTAACTTCTACCTCACCTTCAACCTTTTGAGGCACAAATCTATGAACTACTTTCAAAAATTAAAAAATATTCGCAAGCTCAAAGTGTTAATTTGAAGGAAAAAATTTGTCAAAATTAATGTAACTTCACTTTAAAAGCGTTTTTATACAGAATATCAAATTAATAAATGTATTTCAATAAATTGAATTCAATTTCGATTTCAGACACCAAAATTCTGAAAGAATACTATTTATCGGACAGAGCACAAAATACTCTTTTTACCGTGCATCATTTTTATGTATATTACCAATGATGTTACTCAATTTGGTATATCATTCAATATACATTTGGAAATATATAACAAGTATTTAGTTAAGCTTGAATTAAAGATTGAAATATTCACCATATCCTAACATACGTAAATCGCAAGATTTTTTTAAAAAAAAATGCAGAAACAGAAAAAAAAAAACTTTTATTATTAAAAGAACTAGTTTTTCATAATTCCGTTTGAATAATTTGTGCCATGTCTTTGATCCTATTTATAACCGTGGTAGCCTAGTAGTCAAGGTCACGGACACGTGGTCGGAGTGCAATGAGTTCGAGCCTGGTGCCGCTGAAGACCCGCCCTGTAGAGGGGCTGATGCATATTGAATTATCGGGGCTCAAACGTCCTCCCGTTGGTATCGTGTGGAAGTTACGAGAGGAGTGCTAGCTCAGGTTTCGTCTTCATCACTTGACCATGTTTGAAAATTACGAGGTACGTCACCAAAAGCCCTCGTGTAGCTGAATAGGGTGACGGTAATATTCACTCACTTACGTGATTCTATTTATAGGTAAACAATTGTATTACATGTATTCAGATGCTGCTTTTTATTTTTAACATATACCTATAATTATACAAACGAATTGAAATTTCAAATGCACATATCTTACAATAGAATATACAAAGGATTAATTCTTGACTCCCAGTGGCTGACTATCTGGAGCTCCAGTGCCTTACAACAGAGCGTCCGAATGACGTATAAAATGGACATTCCAAAGCTAAGGCATACCTTCCATGCGAATATTGTTCCGTCCATCTCACAAAGCCTTGTAGACGGATTCACGATCAGTATCAGCAGATATCGCCATTTTAGAATGGCATATGGACTAAGGGGAAGAAGGGGTCAAATCGGCAGATCCCTCGGCTTTTGGATCCGAGAGATGCTACCATTGAACGATGTTGGTAGGAATAGGTGAACCATAACTACACAAACGTCAAAAAAGTTGCAACCGACCGAGAACGAGACAGAATGATCATTCGATCGGTGCTCTCAGGCCCTGATGTGTAATCATGACACCAATAACCATCAATAACAAATGGGAACTGTAGTCACGGAGACCACTGCATTGATTGTCGCTCACCGTAGCATATCTCCAATCACGGTAGCAGTGTTGTCGAACGCATTCATCGTGGAATCTCACGGACTAGAGTAGAATTATTCACAGCGATGCGTCTTATTTCGAATTGATTAGATAAAACACCATCGGAAACATGCAGGACAGTGGTGAGATACTTGTCTGTTTATCGTTTGCCCCTCATCCCAATCCAAAAATTAAGAGTTGCCCTTTCACATTTGATAGTAAACCTCATTGATTGTTACTCTTGAGACGGTGGTATTTATATAAGGCAGTAACCCAGCCTCCGGACTGAAGTGATCATTTTGGTCCAGCAGTAAGTTATGCGCTTACGGAACCAAAGTTCTGTCCTTCCGGATAAGCGCACCGCTTCATTGGTGACCCTGGCTGAATTTGAGAAAACGCAACTTTCGCGTAGCTGTCGTTGCACCATCTACCCACCACAAAAGCATAAAAAAGCCATCTGATCCACATGACACAACAAACAAGTCGTCAGATCCACATGACACAACGATCAAACCGTCAAATCCACATAACGCAACAATCAAGCCTTCAGACGCACTTGACGCAACAGCAACAACTCACACGCTTGCCATAACAACGATATCTTTCGTTTGCCTACCGACTCACTGGTAGGGAGTGTGTGGCGGTGGTATCTATATAAGCCAGTAACAGCCTACGGACTGAAGTGATCATTTTAGTCCAGTGGTAAGTTGTGTGCTTACGAATCAGAAGGACCGAGTTCTATCCTTCACCTTTGAGAGCTTTACAGCACAGAGGTTTCTAATATACGGGGACAAGATACTTATTCTTATGGTAATGTCCTTCGTTTCACAAATATTTGAGCTTGAATTTGAACAGAATTGTAATCATGCTTCTTCAACACATTTCTTGTTGACATGATTCTAAGATCTCTGCACAATACAGAAGATTTGGGCTCTGATATGCAGGCATCTCCGACCATCCCTGATGGTGCCACGAAAGACATGCCGTGTTGCATAAGGCTAATGCAAGTTACATCTGTCTTAGCTCAAAGTCCTCCCATTGGCGTGGTGTGGAATTTCGAAAGGTGATTTCAAGATTAAGTATCGTTTTCATCTATCGAACAAGACAGACAGGTTCGTCGCCAATAGCCTTCGTGGAGTTCTAAAGAACTGACGTAAAAAAATCAATTCAACCGATTATCCCTGGATCGTATCGATCTAACACGTCAACTGAAGTATCTATGGTAAGCAATTGCACCGAAGAACATTCATCATCCCTGTGAGTAAATTGCCAGTGGTATAATCCAGGAGGAAACAAAAGCATTATTAATTTTTTTAAAAATTTTATATAGCTACTAGCTGGTACACCCGTTCTTCGCACGGGTGAATTGAAAAATTAAACAATACAGATTAAAGAATAAAGTAGATTTTAATTAGTTAATTTTACGTGAATTGCAATTTAAACAAAAAAAAAAAAGATTTTTTTGCATATCTCAGCTGAACAAAAAACTATGTTACATTTTAAGTCTGAAGATCTAATAGTTGATAAAAAAGGCTTTTTTTTATATTTATAACGCTCCGTAACTCTCTCTTGTGGGTAGACTTTTGAAAACACCTTCCTAAGATAATCTCTGCTCGCAAAAGTAAAACATAGTTACAAATTTTGTGTAATGAACGCTTAAAATAGTGTAAATAATTTATATCTGGATGTGTAATACGTCAATATTACATTCTGTCGTATTTATTTTATGTTAAAATTGTAATATTCGCAAGCAAAACCGTTCCTTACATTATAATGGCGATTCTATGAAAACATAGCGAAATGTTGGCGATAGAGCTAAGTTGGCATACTTTTTGGAGACCCTGTTGGCAATTTGGCGATTGATTAAACGATGTAGAAATTGATATGCTGTAGCACCACCTGGTGGGGCAAAGAAGAGAATAGCACAAAAACCCTCTCCACAAAAATACATATACAGGCCAATTTTCATAGTGATCGGTTGAACGGTGTCGGAATGAAGCGATTTCACATATACAAGCATCCTTTTTTTATATATATATAGATATTTATACTGAATAAATTTTTGACATTTTTAACATTTCGTTATATGTACATGACATCAGATAATTTCTTTTTGGTTCGTCACTTTTTATTTCATAGTCAATAATTCAGAAAAAAATATTCGTCTATAATACTTTATCACTGCAAGATTTCCATTATTAAAATTTATCAGAAGTTAAAAAATGATTTATGAGATCTCAAATAAGAGAATGAAAGTGAAAAAATTGTCACTGCGCTGGCACCAAAATGTCTCAAAAAATATATTACCTCTTTTGAAAAGAGAAATGATTTATAATGGTTAAAATTAATTTTCAATTGTGTTCTGTTTCTTTAATTTAAAATATTCTTTAGAAATAAGAAGAATCTGTTTTGTTGTGTTGGAGATCGAAATTCTTTGTTATTATAATGAAATCTTTCATTCATTAAAAATATAATTTATTTGTGAAAAAACATTAATTCGCCTAAATGCATTCTAAATCGTAAGCTTTTAATAAATTAACAACGAGACAATAACAGTTGAATTCAACCGAGATATAAATACAGTTAATTGAGTGTGATTTTGTAGAAAAGTGATTTTTTCAAGCTGTGAATATTTCTGTGATTAATAAAGGTGCAGGAAAAACTATTACTAAACACTACATTTTAAGAAAATCTATTTTCCTATTATATTATTTTTTTCTATAGTACATTGCTTCTATTTATTTATCATCAGTTATAAAACGGAGTTCGGTTGTGAAAAGAATTTTATTAATGGCAGCAAATTTATTTTCTTTTATATGGATTTCGAGTTCAACCAAATGATTTGTCCATTAAATTAAAAACATCGTGTATATATTTAAATATTTTTAGTGAATTAAAATACTTCTTTTGACATTTCATTTTCTTACTTCATTTTTGAGCCAAAAAGGATTCTATGCTTTAAATTAAAGCAATTAAGTAAAAATAATCACTATCGTTAGAAGAAAAATATAAATCACATGACGATATGTACATTACATCTCTATCATTCTGTCTATATTCATTATCCCTTCTGAAACTAAATAAACTTTTTTTAATTTTATTATAACTATACTAAAACCTGATTTTGTGCGGTAGATAGGAGGGCATGGCAGAGGACAAACATGGGCGAGCGGACACGACTTGGTTGCACATTTTTCCTCCATCTTAGAACAGATTCGATTACCGAATTACAAGGATAAATACATTTTTGCCCATCAAATTTAATAACTTGAATTAATTTGTTAAGATGTTATAGTGCGAATACATTTTAAATGTAGCGAAATGTAATAGAAATAAAAACTTTCAGAGAAATATTTAAAAATTAATAGTAAGTAACAATATAATGAAAGGTATGAACGAACTTCAGGAATTTTGTGGAAAACTGTATTTTAGAGTCAAATAAATATTAGAACAGATGCAATACCCATACAATTAATTAGTTTCATGAAAGGAAGTAAAAATAAATACTAGAAGTAAAATACGCAAGGTTGGTTAGTATTTATTTACTTGTGTGTGTGTTTATTTTTCTTTTATCTACTTGCATCTCCTCTTCTAGTGTTTTCAAATGGTCAATAACAGTTTTATGAATAGTTCTTTTCTGTAAAACGGCCGAATGCTTCGGTTCAGGGTATTTTTTTTTCTCTCGGAGTATAATTAATAATTTTAAAATAATTGTGTGGCACAGTAGTTGAGAAACATTGGCTTGGCTGAACAGAAGCGTTACCAAAAATTGTCTTTTTTATATACGGAATATATTACATTTCCATCAAAAAAAATTCCGATTTTTTTCTTGCAATTTATCACACGATAGCAATTTTAAAAACGGTAAACTTAAATTTCTGCTAATTTCATCCATTGGATTCACATTATTTAAAAATGAAAGAAATAAAAATTATTTTTGCAAACAGAATTTCCTAGGTTAATTCCGATTTTAAATGAAAAAAAAAAGTTTTATTTTTATGCGTCAGATATACTTCATTAACGTATTAAGCTTTAAAAAACGAATGTTTCTGTTTTTACCGTCGGAATCCTAAATGTCAAATTCTTATCCAAAATCCATTCCACGTAGAAGACATAAATCACAAAGCTATACAGAAAAGATTAGGGAGTTTGTATTACATTCCTTTTTGCTATGTAAGGCAGTAAAGGAAACACAAATCCTGAAAAAAAAATAGTTTGGTTATAAAGAATTTGGATCATGGTTTTACGAATAGAAATTTTTCTCTTTTCCTTTTATTTGCTACCGAAGAAACACTGATTAATATTTATT
The DNA here is from genome assembly GCA_019973975.1 of Trichonephila clavata. Taxonomy (NCBI): domain Eukaryota; kingdom Metazoa; phylum Arthropoda; class Arachnida; order Araneae; family Nephilidae; genus Trichonephila; species Trichonephila clavata. Next base: position 34,995 of record BMAO01030744.1, read on the forward strand.
TCTGAAATAAGAAATTTGCTTATAATTATTGCCTCTTCATATGAATCACCTAACATTTCATCAAATACTCTTTGTATTTTTATTGAGTTTTAACTGAAAGCGCCGGTAAAAATATGTGAATTATCAATTGCAATACTATTCTATTTAGAAATATTTTGTTACTTAAGCGAATTGTAAATGATTGAAGCATTCAAACCTGTAATTGATATTTGATAATCTATGATAAATGTAAAGAACTGAATTATTTTTTATTACTTTTTAAGAAAGTAAACTTCTTTAAATTTAAATTTTTAAAAGTCAAAAAGGATTTAATTAATATTATTTCTAACATTTTTTAAACTAAAAAAAATCTGAAGGTAAAGAAGATTATAAGTGTTAAGTTATACAATACAATAATAAATTCTTCGATTTAAATAAAATACTTTTCTCAGTTTTTCCTTTCAGTGTTAAAATTCAAATTAAGAAGATACCAACGAATGATAAAAAAATATTAACAATTACGCCACACTCATTTTCTACTGATATGTATTTTTCACACCAGAAAAATTATGTTGGAAAATAATTTCGTATAAAATATGCATGTAGTTATACTTTAAATAAATGTGCAGCTATTCTTTTGCTAGCTACTTTCACTGTTTGAGTTACCTCAGTGGTTTATAAAAAGTATTTTAAAAATATGTTTGAGAAACCTCTTTATTGTAGATTACAATAGTAAATAGGTCTGGTTTCCTTTCTCTCTCTTTTCTCGTAATTAAATCACACTACCACAAGACAAAACAACTAGGGAATTATAATTTTACATCAATTTTAAACTTATAGTGATAAAAAAAATAGCAAATTGTTTCTTTCGATAAATACAATGTACTGCACGACCAAACGTTTTTTTCTCGGAAAGTAATGATAAACTGAAATTTCAAGCAGTATACCTTTTATGTATTAAATATCAGTTTATAAAGCTTTAAAATGTTTGTGCAGACAGAACAAACATTATTACGCTAAAAATAAATGAATATTGTTATGAATTTTGTGTAATTAATGCTTAATTTTATCTTAAAATAACGTAAATAATTTAAATTTGCATGTTTAACAAGTTAATATTACTTTCTGTTCCATTTATTTTATGATAAAAACTCTAATATTAGCAAGCATTCGCCTCTTTACATTATAATGGCTTTTCAAATGGAACTTGGCGAAAATAATGCAGATTCAACCACATTGGCATCATTTTTGGCTACAGAATCTGGCAAATTGGCGACCATATGGAAAATTCTGGAAAGGTCCATATCATTATGATGTGTGATGCCAAGTGGAATTTTTCGAAAAAACACCGGAAGGTAGTCACGCAAACTATAAATAGCAGTCGCTTGGTCAGCTATTGAAGACTTCACCTGGCGACGGCCTTGTAATTACCTGTGGATGGTCTTGATTATTACGTACTTATATTTTTAGACACTGATAGTTCTGTCTGAGTGATGGAGAAAAGAGTGAGAAACTTCTGGAACTTATTGTGAGAATTTTACTGCTGAATCCTGTATTTTAAGGATTGTTTTTGACAATAAATTTCACCAATGTTGAAGAACTCTTTTGTTCTTTGGGACTGTTAACATAAAATTCATGAACTCCTATCTATGCAAATATTTTTATAGTTTTGAATGCATAAGTCGAATGACAATGAAATTAAAGCAATAATGCATGGAAAACTATGCATTAACATAATTCAAAAATTCTTTCGTGTACTTTTGTGAGGCTTAATAGTATTTTAATGACGCCACTATCTGTACGGTCTGTTGTGCTTGTATTAATTCACATATCATCAATGTAATCATAATTTTGTGTAATTATTTTGAACAAAAATCATTTCAAGATCCTTATAAATTTAGCATGTTTCTTATTCAAAAGCTTTTTACAAATAAAAAGCAGTTAATATTTCCACAGCCATTTTTTTTTTTCCCCCCAAAACTTTTTGGCCGTTGATAATCTAGGTTACTTTTTTTTATCTTTCTATTTTATGACTGAAGCATTACATGCAAAGATATCGAATTTCCTGCAGAAATATTGGTATTGGTTGGATTGTCGAATCGGCCACTTATCCCGCCAAGTATTTTCTTGCCAAATCGATAAGTGCGCCAAATCTGGTAACCCTTTTGATTTTTGCATCAGAGAGGGAGAAGTCGGATTGGTGTTGTGATAGGGTTGCTACTGCAAAACACAACACGCAAAAACGCGCCAAATTAGTGATTTTTCAAAATTTGGCGGACCAGTGGCCGATTCGACAATTTCACCCTGATATTTTTTCATTTCATTTATGAGAATATATTGCCCGAATTTGTTGTTCATCTCATTAAATGTAAGCAAAAGCAGGTTTTAAGGTAGATAATTGTTATCTCTTATTCTAAATGGTTTTTAAATTTTATAAAATATTTGAAAAATTATAAACCAACATAACATAGGATTCAATTTATTTCTAATGTTGGAATTAATTATAAATGACAATTGTAATGAAATACAATTAAAATTTCTTTCCAACAGAATGTAAAAAATCATGCAAACTATAAATAAAGCACTCATTTTTTATCTTTATTTTTTAAAAATATGCTTATAAATGAAATATTTAAGGGCAGCTCTTCGTAAATTATTCTGCCCTTCAACGCTGCTTTTGGTAAATATTTATAAATTACATCTTTGTATATGTGAATCCCTTCCACAATCCTTAAATAAAAGTTTTTATAACGTTCGCTGTTACAATCTTCTCACAAAAGAATGCTATTTTCTACACATTTGTTTTATTTTCGTTTAAAGTCCCAGTGGTAGAGAATAAATAGGATTTCGCTTAAAACTATCAAGCAGAAAAATAGTGTTTGTTTCACATCATATGTGACGGGGATTTTAAATCCTCACACAATGTGATTTGGAAGTTTCAAAGGCAAGGTGCATCGCATTTATCCAATTGTCAGTCTTTAAACACTTTTAATCCTGTCTTTAGTTGATTACGACTTGCGCGAGTAGGGGTCGTTTCAAAGGCTTCAGTTGGAATGGAAGCTCTCGTATAGCGAAGGATAGAAGTCAGAAAAGAGTGAGATACCAGTTTGTGTCATTCTTATTCAAAATTGCGGTTCAGAATAACCAAGTCCTTCGCCAATATGTCCCTGAACAAAGTTATTTCTCTTAAACCACATAAAACTTTTATATCTTTGCATTTTGTTCATATATATATATTACCTTAAAGTGTGAAATCTGTTATTTCATAGAATAACTAGGTATTTCATGAAATAACTAGACAAGTCAGTTAAAGCATATAAAACTATTGAATTCTACGGTTTAACTAGGTATTCTATATAATAACGATTACTTGATCGTTAAAGTATGAAATACAACACTCGCGAAAGTTCTTTGAACCGGTTTTAGCCGCTTTGGGAAGGAGTTTTCAGATTAGGAACTATATATATATATAAAATGGTCGAAAAAAGCAATTATACTCTATATATCAGTTCAGTATATGTCAGGGAGAATCAATTTCTATTGAAGAAGTTCCAAATATTGACACAACGCTTTGATTTGTTGCAAAAGCTCAAAACTGCGGTACTGTGGACAAGAATTTAAAAAGTGCTCGTGTTAAAAAAAGTATAATAGTAAAAAGTGTGCTTGTTTCAAAAATAATAGGAGCAAGTACAATCCAAAGTGTCATCACAGCAATCCTTGCTCCAATAATAATGAAAAGTAAAATAAAGGTATTTCATAAAATTTATAAATTAATATTCTCTTATATTTTTGTTTTAGAAAGTTTACACAATGTTTTTATAAAGCAACAGTTTTTCTTCCTAGCATGTGTATTTTTGTTGATAATATTTAAAAATAGTCTATTTTTGCAACATATTCTTTTTCCCCTTTCTGTTTAACTAATGTTAGCAATATGTGAGCAATAACATATAAATTATATAACCTGCTTTTCCCCTTATTATTAATCAATTTTTCATCCGTGAAAGGGATCAAATGCATTTTTCGAGAGATTTTAGCTATTCATGATCAATTAATTTATAAAATAACTTTGAAGTTGTTTATTTTTCACTTTAGCGGTCTATCCTTAGTTGTTTCATGAAATATCTAGTTATTTCATAGAATAACTAGGTAAAGTATGAAATTTTTCATCTATTATATACTTTAACTGACTTCTAGTTTTTTCGTGAAACACTTAGTTATTATATGAAATAACTGAATAATACACACACTTTAACAGTAGCATATACATAGGGTAAATATGGGCTAAATCAGCGGTTCTTAAATTGTGACCCCCGAACCCCCGGGGGTCCGCAAAGGGCTCTCACTTAATGACCCGATTTCCTCTTTTACAGACTGAAAGGTCTCATGGGAAGTTTTAAAGATGTGCCTTCCTGGACTAGATTACTAAATTGACCCCAATAAAAAACTATGAGAACATGTATTTCGACCAAGAATATTAATTCAATTTCTTTAATTGTTTGAACTACATAGTCATTACTTAGCAATATGTTGGGGGTCAGGGAGGGATGTTCAAAATCTCGGGTTTCGCAATATCAGGCTGATACATAAAGGGGATCTGCGGCGTTCGAAAGTTTAAGAACCTCTGGCTAAATTGTGGTTATGGCCCAGTTCCATATTAACAGCAGTCACGTGTTTCCAGTCGATCAGTTCATAAATTCGTGTGACTTAACAGTCACGTGATAAATGCAATCACGTTTTTCCGGCCAATCAGTTCATGCGCTTCGCTGGTGTATACTTTTGCTTTTTACAGAAACTCTTAAAAAGTACATATTTGTCGACAATAACACACATAGGCAAACAAAGTTCATTTGATTTAAAAGTGCACGTATGATGGAAGTTTCTTTTTTAAAATATTTTTGAAGAATCTTAAAACTTGAACATGCTACTAAAATTTCAAGTTATCTAAATTTTTCAAGTAAACCAACAAATATGAGTCTAAAGTCAGTTTTGAATTCAATGGAGACCCATGATTACATTTATCATATGACCGTCATGAATTTTTACAATCGTCATCAGGAAATTAATGTATCATACAGAGTGTGGCCGAATTCGACCAACAGATTCAGAGGGGTGACAATAGGCAGCATGGTAAAAAAAATTAACCATAGAACATGAGATCGCAAACCACGTTCAGTAGGTGTAATTCGCAAAAAAAGTTATGAAGAATGTGGAGTCGAGTGGAATGAAAAAGACCATTAAGAAGTAAGAAATACATTTAATGAGAATTGAGAATCAAGAAATACATTTGTACATTATGTTTTCAATACGAACAGTGCATCACAACTCGACGTCAGAAATGCAAAGACGAGTGATTGTCCCAGGAACACAGCCGACGCCAATGAAAGAACGATTATCGGAAGCACTCAAACAAATCTGGTATGCTGGCGATGTAAGCTGGAATAACGATGATCCGTGCCGTGAGATCCTAAATTGTAACCACTGGCGTCTCATATACAAAAGATTTCAGCTGACCCCAGAAAAAAAATCCAAGGAATTGAAGTCCGAGGAGCGTGGAGGTCAAGCAACCGGTCTACCGCTTCCAATCCACCTTCCGGGATATGTAGCATGGAAGTAATTACGCACCGCAATCGCAACATGTGCTGCTGCACCATCGTGCATGAACCACATGTTTTAATCAACAGTGACCGATACTCCCTGCAGCAACTCCCAGGGAGAAGCGAGAAATTTTCATATGTGAAGGTTTCTTTAACCCTATCATGGCACTCCAGATCCCCTACTTCGTTCAGCCATTCCCCTCGTCTGGCTCATCGTCCTCCCGACTGCTTATATTATCACGATTTACACCGACTAAACAGGGTTTGCGATCCTATGCTCTTTGGTGAATTGCCGCACCCATGCTGCCTACTATCATCCCTCTGAATGTGTCGGTCTAATTCGGCAACACCCTGTATATTAGATAGCACAGAGTATATCAGGGAAAGAAAACTTGGAGCAATTTTTGGAGAATCTTTTAAAAATTATTTTTATTTTTCAAATTGTAACACTTTGGGTTTTTAAGTTAAAGTGGAATTTATGAATTCGGAATCCTTTTGCATACACATTCTCGAATCACGATCTATCCCTTGTCATACATCCCTCTTTTACTCTGTATCTTCATTGTATGGACAAAGTTTTGTTGGGATGTTAAATGCAGGTTTCATCCCGAAAGTAATAAATAATATTAGGCACACAATTCAATAAAGCATGGCCTTTACACTTATAAAACTACGCATCCTCCAGAAAATGCTAAAAAAACTGCTGGTTGTTTCTTAAAGTATGATTCTTGAATGAGTCAGTATTTGATAGCCCACGCACATTGTAAACTACTTGACTATGACGCACATCATACTGACCGAGAACCGAGGAACGTGATATTTTCCTAGACAGAACGATCTATAGATACTTAGCATCGCGGTATACTTATCTGAAAAAAAAAATCTAATTAATAGATCATCTCAAGTCTTCATGAATATTCCGCTTTTGTGATGTAGTGTGCAACGATTTATTTTAGGTCCATTTTAGGCGCAATTTTACATTTCTATTCAAAAAAGCACAAGCAACGAAAATTCAAGCTTAATGTTAATCAAAAACATAAGAATTCAATGGTGTTAATTCCTTTGGACTCCCTCTTTTTTTCAAAAATGACTATTGCCACAAATATGCAATTAATTTTCTTGAAATAATTCATAATTAGTCTCGGCAGGAAAAAGAAAGACGTCAAAACAATCACAGCCATCAAATAAAAAAAATCAGGCAAAATAATAAAAGAAGTAAAATTTCAAGCTTCCAAAATTGGCATTCGCTGAATAATCGTCTGAAATACGTACAACCATGGCATTTGAGAATTCGAAATATTTTTCTTCCTCCATTGAAGTTCCCCCCTCAAAGGATGAATTCTCTTTTTCATTTTACAACAGCCATGGATTCTCTGCCAAATATTCATATTCTTGTATATCAAACTTAATCCATTTGGATTGAAAGAAAAAGAATGATGTTTAATAATAAAAACAAGGGGAGAAAAAAGAATAAAGACTAGAAATAAAAAAAAAATTTTTTTTGAAAGATGACGGATTGTAAAAGAAAAGTTTCAAGCGTTCAGAATCGTTTAAATACAAAATAAAGGAGTTAATAATTTTTTTTTCTATAAAAGAAATGATAGATTTTTGAAAAAAATATATGAATATTAAAATTATATTAATAAACAAATTTCAGACTGCGATAAAATGCAGTTCTTTAATTTCTGAGAGTCTATTTTTAGTCTACAAATTATTGTTCATATTCTTATCATATATAACAACCAGAATGATAGAATCGTTAAAATTTGAATTTAAAAAAAAAACGCAATATAAAAGTGTGAAGCAGCTATGGGTATAATTTCTAAATACATTTTCAACTCAATAATATAGCTAAAAAGGTTATAAAAAAAGTTAAAAATCTGAATAGATAAAAATAGCTTAATATGTACTAGAGTAAAAGAAAGAGTTTTTTTTGTGGTTCTCTAGCTTAAACTAATTAACACGGGGGAGCAGGCACCCACTCGATACTAACGTTAATGGTCGCAAGGGGTGACTGAGTCACCCCAATCCTTTTTTATATAATTATTTCTATTTTATGCGATAAGAATCGTGATTCCAGTGAATCATTTAATTAAAAGTATATTTACCTACTTTTCAATTTTTCTTTGATAATTTGAGAAAAAAATATCAATCAATGTGAACCAAGAAGTTTCAAATGTGCGTCACTTCAATAGATACAAATTACAACCACTATTCGCCTAACATTACTGGAATGTTTTTTGCAGGCAAAATTAACATATTTTGCTTAAGTTATTGTAGTTTTAGTGTCGTTTGATGATCGACAAATAGCATGTTGAACTTTTTCTTGCTTGCGTCTTTTTGACAGGGTACACTTGTGGTACACTTATGGCTTCATATTTTCCTGAAGGAGTTCTTTATGTAGAATTTGAAAATTTTCCTTTCATTTCAAACATTTCATATATCCATCGCTTTTTTTCAAATTTACTTTCGCTATCATGATTAATAGGAATTATTTCAGCAGGTTCTTCCCTTGCTTGATCAGTTTAAACCTTCTTCAATAGACATTACAGATGCCCATTTCTTTTATATAATATATTCTGCTCATTTACCTTTATAAACCATAAGGAGTTGTTTAACACAGCAGTCAAACCACTAAGTTGTTCATAGGGCAAAAATGTAGCATTTTCATTGAAAATATTTTGGAACAAAAGTGGTCACGCTGGAAACTCAGTCAAAACAAGTAGCTTAAGATTTGTAAGAAAACGTTTGCTACTTTAAAAAAAGAGGGAGATATGTGAGACAAATACATTTTGGTGCCCATGAAGACTATAATATTGGAGGATACTTTTAAGGTTATTGGTAACAAATGAACAAAATTTCCCCAAAATTAACGATTTCGTGAGCCTGGGGTGAATCTGTGCGCGGCGTGCTTGCTCTAGGGTTAACCCAAAAATGGGAAACTTGACATGCTGAAACTAAAGGTCAAAACGGCTTACCCCTTACGGAATTTTTTTCAAAATTTGTTTCAGATTTTTTTGTAAAATTCAATTTTTAAGTGATTTTTCAACGAAATGCCGACATGACATCACGTGATGTCGCGTCTAACTCAGTGAAAATTAATCCTTTTCGTACAGTTTTTCTTGGAAATTGTCGCATATTTTTACAATACTCAGTAATAAAACCCACTAATTGAGACGCAAAATTTATAAAAAATTTTCTATTTTATATTTTTCTAAATATTCCAGAGTTTAATCTCCTCTGTAGCAAAATAAATTACAGCAGTTTGCTTTAGTAAATCTCTTGTCAACAAATTTTCGTTAAAATCGACTGCACGATAGAAGTAACGATGTGTGTGTGTGTGATATGGTTTTACCACATCGGATGGATGTTAAGGCAACCAGATGTATGGGTTTTGTTACGTGTACTTTTCGGTGAAAAGAAAAGGGCTACTTAAGTTTTTTGTCGTCCACCAAATTCGTCTAATTAAAAAGCATCTACAAATTCCGTGACATGCAGCCAAAAGTAGAAAACTATTCCCACGCATGTTCTGTTCCAATAATTTTGTTCGCGCGATCTCAAAAATAATAATAACTTTAATATGTTGGACCCCTCCCGCACAAGTTCACCCACAATAATTGGAAATAATAACTATATTCATAATTTATAATATTGTTTTCCCCTTATTTTGTTGTGAAAAAGGGTTAAGATTTGAGATCTATTTTCTACGGAAGAGATCTCGGTGGAGTATTTCCAAAAGATACCGTCTGAAACATAAATATCCGAAAGACTATAATGTTTAGTAAAATGGAAAAGCAAGAAACACCACGGAATTATCCGACAGCCCTTAGATTCGTATTTCTATAAATTTATGTGGCGTCTTCTTCATAAAAAAAAGACACCTTTTTCACGATTTTGAATGCAATTCCGGCGTTTCGGCCATCTAAATAACGTAGTTGTAATAGGAGCTTTCGTTTATTTCAAGAGTATGGGCATAAAAAAATACAGAATTTAATTCTTTTAAATCTTTGCCATTTCGTTTGTTGATTGACTGATTTGGAGGAAAAATACACGAAAATTTGCTTTTTCGTATGAGCGAAAACATTGAAAGCATTTGGCGATGTTTTTTTTATCTGACATTTCCTTTTGATTTGGCGAAATTTGTCTACGGGATAATACGTATATACCAGAGCTTGCTACCCAGGGGCATTGCTTTGTACAAAAGTAAAAGGCTTCTTCAAAATATATTCAACTACGATTCGTTGTGCTTAAGCAAATAAAGCAAAGGAGAAGTGATTTGATGTACGTATGTAAGCCATCGTAATGTGCAAGCGCGAATTTCTCCTCTTGATAGAAGCTGGCAGATCACCGAATAGGGATGATATTAGAGGATTCCCACAGGGGCCCAGAAAGACGAGAAAACCACCACAAAGAAAAAGATGAAGAAAGGAATTAGATTTCAGTTCAGAATGGTGTCATCGCGCAGAACGTGACGGATCAGCTATGCGCGTGAAAGCGTTGCTTAGAACAGTGGTCACTTAAGAGAAATACATTGACGGAGATTAATATAGGATTGTTATATCTTAGTGCGGATATTTTTTTTATGAATAGATACCAGATGTTTAAGAACTAACCTCTTATTATCAACAATTAAAAATCACACTCTCACACACACAGGACGCGGTAGCCAAGTGGTCAAGGCATCGGGTCATGGCTAGCAAGTCATGAGTTCGATCCCAGTACCACTGAAGACCCGCCGTGTAGGGGTGCGATGCACGTTAAATCTATCGAGAGCTCAAACGTCCTCCCGTTGGTATGGTGTGGTAGTTAGGAGAGGGGGTGCCAGCTCAGGTGTCGTACGCGTCACTTGACCATGGTTCAAAATTACGCGGACCGTCGCCAAAAGCCCTCGTGTAGCTGAACAGTACGACGTTAATATTCACTCACTCTCGCACACACACTCTCATACGCACTCTCACACACGCACAGTCTCTCTCTCACTCTCTCGCACGCACAGTCTCTCTCTCCCTCTCGCACGCACACACACTCTCTCGCACAAATTCTCTCGCACGCGCACACACTCTCTTTCACACACACTCTCTCGCAGTCTCTCTAGACACTCTCTCTCTATCCCTCTCACTCTCACACGCACTCACTCTCACACGTATTCACTCTCTCACACACACGCACACACTCTCTCACACACACTCACTCTACACACACTCGCTCACTCACTCACTCCACTCACTCCACGCACTCACTATTCACACACACACATACTATTACACACAAACTCGCACACACTCTCTCTCTCATACACATACACACACACACATTAGACTTAAAAATATTCCACATACTTTTCAAAAATGGGAAATTTGTAATTTCCTCCGATTCCAAATTTCTTGGAAAAAAGTAATGAATGCACGTAGTTTCAACAAGATTTCTATAATATCCTTAGATCACATTTAATGTGAACCATATTTTTTTCGTCCATATTTTAGTTATTTTAATGGAGAGCTTCAAAACCCTGTACCGTATCTTTCTGAAGTCAGCTCACTTTGAATTGCATAGATAATTGGATGAAAATATCACAAAAATATTCGGAAATAATTTGAATTACAAGAGACTTGTGTATGATAAGGAAGTTTCGCTTTAGAATCCGTTTTCAGTCCCTCCCCCCATTTATCAAGAAGTGTAGCGTTTCTAGATAAAATAGGGAATGCACGCAAAAATCTATTTTAGTCTACAAAAGTCAGCAGTTTCATTCTGTAAATTGTTATAATTTTCTCTAATCAGATAACGATATATAATATTGTTGTTTTGAAATACGTTTCTTTTAGTTGTATTCATTGTTGCATCACAGTTAGAGAAGTATAAAATTATTGCAAGAATAAAATTTTCGTAAAGAATTTGCTTGAGATTTTATTTGCTAAACAATAAATTACGCAAACACACAATTAAATTCTACAAATAATTAAATTCTATCACAGTAAGCGTTTGGGCTTAACTGGTAATTCTCTGATTGGTCATATGATTCATACTTTTAAAATGATAGCTTCTTTTTTTTAAGCACGTTTTGCTGAAGAGTGAATCTAAATAAAGAGTCAGATTCGACTGCATTACGATCAATCGGATTTACTCAGCTCCAGTTGTCAATCACGCTCGGGTCAGCGACGCTCGTTAAGTATTGAATTAAAAACCTTGAAGATGCGTGTTACTTTTTCAAAGTAAAAATTTCATGCATAATTTTATGTGAAGTTTTATTTTCTTTATTAAATAATGACTGTCATGCAGCCCACTTTCACTCAACTTCAGCGAGTGAACAAGTGAAAATAATTGGCGAAACAAAAAGATTATTCTTATGTAGGAGATAGAAGATAAGAAGAAACGAAACATGGGATCTATTTTTTGATTCATTTAAGCACAAAAATGTGCCAAAATAGTTAAAATCCAAAATTTTAATGAAACTAATTGGCGAGAAGTTGCCAATATTTTGACATAATAGTGATGGCAACTAAGAGATTACGAAAAAATTAAAGCATTTATTGTGAAAAAGTACGAACCCTCTCCATTTATTTGCTTGTAGAATTTTTAGAAAACTAAATGACTCGTAGGGCATAAGTTTTCCTAGCCTTATATATTATACGGCGGATCTAAAGTTAGGTAAACGGTACTTACTTACTATCGCAACGCCATTGGTGACATTATATGAAAGAAAGCACATCTTTACCACTTCAGCGCGTACGACACATAGGAAATCAGAGTTACCAACTTGGCGAGTTATCTTGAACGTTGAGATGGTTCCGATAGTAGTAGGTAAGTATCATATAAACATGCAAATTATATAAATATAATCTACATAAGTAATTACATGTAAATATTTTTAAATAATTAGAATAATTTACATTTAAAATTCGTATATACTCATTTATAAATTAAAATAGTGCATAACAATCTAAGCATTGCCCGTTACTTACGTACTATCGCAACAATAACAATGTTCAAGATAACTAGCCAAGTTGGTAACCTCGGTTTCGTATGTGTCGGACGCGCTAAATTGGCAACCATATGCTTCGTTTCATATAATGTCGCCAGTTAGGTTGTGATAATACGTAAGTACCCATTGCCATTTACAGAAAATGGATGAAATAAACAAGTCCACCGATGAATGGGCATGAAAAAGAGAACTACTCAACGCCCGCATGCAAAAATGTAGTAAAAAAACGTAGTACATCCGAACAATTGGATTCTCTTGCCCAGAATAAATCAGAAGTTTTCACTTGTATCATGTGCCCACACACACACATTTTTTTTTATAGTATATATAAAAGATATCGTAATTTATTTCTTGAAAAATTTTTTTGAGAAAATTAAACCAGATTTTCACAAAGAGAGCAAAAGTAACTGCACAAAATTTGTCATCTACCAAAGGTGACCCAAAAGTCCGTTAACCATTTACACTCGAAAATTCCATAATTCATGGAATAATGTGAGTAGAAATGCAAAAATTCACACACATGCTTGAAAAGACATGGAGTTTCATTAAAACCACATCAGTCGTGACTGGACCCTTTTTCTTCAAGGAAATGCATGATTCTGTTTTTAAAACTGTCAGCTTGATGGGTGAGAAGCACACCGATGTTTCCCAGAATCACATGATCCTCTTACCCTGGCTGAAAAACACTTGCTGGATGGTACAACCCTTATGCAGGATTGCCCTCCACTTCATATTCCCACTGTGACGTTTGAAGAACTTAATGGTAGCGCGAGAGTTAGGAAATTTTATATTTGGTTTATTTACGTCGCAGCTATTAATTATAGTATAAACATTTTTATTGAAGTTATTTATAATATGGAGTATTTCATTAGCGTTCATAACATGTTATTTCTGAGGAAAGAGGCAACGCTACCGCTCTCTTTGGTGTTTTCTTACTGACTCCCTTTCTGCCCTCTCCGGAGTAAGGCGGGTCGTCCTTTTATCCTCGAATTACACTCCAGCTCGTAGGTGGAGTGGGGTTTTTCTCACGGTCAAAGGGTGCCGGGGTGATGACAGAAGATAGGACCCTGGAATATTTAGGGGTGCACGTGTGCATAGGAACACTGTTATCCTATCCACAAAAAGAAGCCGATTTTTCAGATGTGAGACGCGAGAACGTCACACTTCACGTGTGGAAGATCTCTCGCGTATATCATTTGGTGAGGATCACGTGCTGAGCCACAACTCCCCTCATGTTTGGCTTCCTTGGTCCCCAAACCTCAATCCAAGTGATTATTGGTTGTGAGGTTACCTGAAGTCGCAAGTCTATCCTCATCGCCTAGATATCATCAGATGGCAATTATTTACCATACCTAGAGATGCCATTCAGTTCTGTTCTCAACATTTTCTCTCAACTACAGATATGGTTGAAGAAAGACGGTTGTGTTGATATTGCCGATATGTTGCACATTTATTGTAAAGAACATCATTTATTGCTAAAAAAAGTTTTGTTATATAAAGCACCATCTATTGGTCATTTTTTGAACTTTTTTGCTTATATTTAACCCCATGTTATTTCAAGCATGTGTGTCAATTTTTACCTCTCTAACTATATTCCGTGAATTATTGAACTTTTAAATGTTAGCGGACTTTTGGGTCACCTGGTATATTACGATTTTAGGTCGTGCAATATTCATATGGATTTCTAGATGTTTAATTTTAAAAAAAAGATCAGAAAACTTTTTTCTATGTAAAATTTTTTCTTAAAAAAAAAAAATCTTTTGCTTTATTTTGTTTGTGTAACAAAACTTCCGGTATGTAAACAAAGCAAAGTGCTGCAATTTGCATCCCATTAAAAAAAGGTTTTTTTTCTTCTTAAAATAAATTTTCATTAGGTCTTTCTACATTTTCCTCGACATCATGTACAAGAAATGAAACTAAGCGTGATAAGACTATTACCCTGCGTTTAGCATCGCTAGCACTTTAATCTTTTGCATGCACTTTTCGTAATTCTTGCTTATTTGCATCGTGATTTTTCCCCCGCTTTCCTTCAACCTTATACTTCATAACCCTTATTACTTTTGGGAAAGATTAAGTAAAGTTTAGAAGGTTAAAAAAACTCTCATGATTTATTGGTGAGCGAGTTTATGATATACACATTTCCTTTGCTCTGAAACACTTTTAAACAGAAAAGTGCTATTGCTTTATTGTTAATTTTTGATATTTGTCTTTTCTTTTGATATTTCGCTCAGTTTTTAAATTTACTGTAACCAGATTTTCGAATTTTTGCTTATTTTGTTTGCTGATAAAAATATCAATCTTCGATTTAGAAGCAAATCCAGCTGTCTAACTTCATGGCGAGAATGATAGAAAAAAAAGATTTGGAATTTTATTGTTGATTATTAAAATATAAAATGAGCTATATGATTCATTTTTGATAGCAAGTTTAAAACTTATATTTTTAAAGATTTATTTTGATAAGATCCTGTTTTTACCCTCACTATATATTTCCTACTTGGCGAATTATTATCCTCATAAAGGATAGAAGTCCAAAGCAGATAAATGAGCTGATGGCGCAATTCCCCCCCCCCACCCTAAAAGTGTTGGCTGAAATAAGATTTTACGGTACTTATGTATTATCGCAACAATCGCCAACGTTCAAGATAACTCACCAAATTAGGAACCCCAATTTCGCCTGTGTCGTATGCGCTGAATTGGCAATCATGCGCTTCGTATCATATAATCTCGCTAATAGGTTCCGATATTACGTAAGTACTGATTTTACCTTCATTTTAAATTTATTATTATTATATCTGTTGATGTATAGATTCGCCAATATTGGCTCGCTTCAATCTAACGGAGATATATAGCTTGATCTTGCTTGGCTTTATGATTTTAAATTGTTGTTTATTAAGAATACAATGTCATGATTGAAAAGGTAGTTTCTTGATCAATCTTCAGATGGTACTCATGTGTTAGCTGTTAATTTTTTTGTTCTTGATATGCAGCATTTTAAATATATTTATACATGTTTATAAATATAAATTTTTTTTTATATATAATTAAGGTCTGGAGGTCTGGATTTATAAATATTTACTTGAATCTTTTATTTATTAGTAGTTATTATTATCTATACAAATAAATAAAACTGAAGTGTCTGTTTGTAATTTCAAATTAGCAGCTTTTTACAAAATGCATTTAAAGGTATATACTGCACTTATATCAAAAAATCAATTTTAAAAATTTTTGTCTGTCTGTCTGTCTGTTTGTTCAGCTAATCTCGGGAACTTCTGGTTCGATTTTAAAAATTCTTTCACCAATGGAAAGCTACATTATCAGCAAGTAACATAAGATATATTTTATCTCCATATTCCTACGGGAACATGAATTATGCGGGTAAAACGTTGACGTTGCTTACTCCCCGCCAAGTTGGCGCAAAATTATGCATTTGTGATCAATAATGGAAATTTTAATAAAATTTTTTTCACATTTGTAGCAAATAACTGAAACATAGTGTAATTTAGCATCTTAACAAAAAGCAATTTTTAAATGTTTTTTTATTAAACGTCTAACGTTTATTGCGTTACGTTTGTTAAATGTCAAACTCAAACTTTGAGAAATATCACGAAGTTGGCTAAGAAGCTCTCTATTCCGACAATCCCAGATATTTTAATGGAAATTTCCCCCCACTTTTTAAAGAGGGAAACGAAATAAAGTTTTAGCGAATTGCGTGCGCGTGATATTGAAAATTCTATGATAATACTAATTGACAGTTTCATAAAAAGTTTTGATTACTTTAGTGGTTTTGATTAGTTTGAATAGTTTTGAAAGTAATTATTACTTTGAATTTTTGGAATAAGTACAAAGACTACATGGCGGAAGATATTTTGCGACGAAAACCAATCAAATATGCCTTTTAATGAACACGTCTACAACGAAACGCAATAAAGGTTTTCGGAATGGTTAGGAGAAAGATACATTATTTTGGAATTAACTCTAGGCGTGTCGACGGAAATGGCTTCGATATTGAAATTACTTGAGAATTAAACTACAAATTCATAGCATTGAAACATCAAGTAACAGAATTTATCCCTCAATTAACTCCAGAACAAAGTCACGTTTTCCAACAAGTGTTATGCAAAATAGCTCTCAAGGCAGGATACTTCCACAATGTAATCTTTTAGTGTGGAATGAAAGTACGATGTCTCACAAGAAAGCTATAGAAGCGTTAAATCGGACTCTTCAGGATTTACGAGATAGTACAGATATTTTAGGATGAATGGTAGCTTTATTATACATTGGCTGGTGAATTCAAGCTTATGGGGAAAATTTGAAAAATTCAGTCTAAAAACGAATATGAGAGTGCATCTTCATAATGACGTAGATTCGGAACATTATGCAGAGACGCAATTAAAAATCGGTTACGGAAGTTTGAACGCAAATGCTGGAGGTTTTATTTTACTTTCAGAGAATTTTGTGATGTAGAAGAAAATAATGTAAATCTCATTGCTCAAATTTACCTGGGCTTGCAAAAAAATTTAATTTGGGATCAGTGGTTGCGCGCATGATCAATATTGGCGCCTAACAATGACAATGTCCATAAAATCAACATTGAATATTTAAACGACGTGCGGGGGAGGGGGAGAATTGAATAAATATTTATCAATGAATACAATCATGAATAAAGAACAAAGTACTTCATATCCCACAGAGTTCTTAAATTCACTTGAACTTTCGGGTGTACCCTCACACAAACTTCAATTAAAACTAAATGTACCAGTTATGTAAAATCTCGATGCTCCTCGACTATGTAAAGGAACGAGACCTTGGATCACAAATCTGATGCAGAATATACTTGGTGCCAATATTTGAACATATGTTATTAAAAGGGATAATATTATCATACCTCGAATTCCAAGTAATACCACTAACCTACCATTTCAATTCAAAAAAGTTCAATTTCCAGTTTTACTGTTGCTATTAATAAAGCTAACATTTCAGGTAGCAGGGGTGCATTTTGAAAAGCAATGTTTTTTCCCATGCCCAACTATATGTAGCCTAATAGGTGTGTCCAATGCCCAAATCATCACATATTTGCAACTGACGGAAGATAATGTAATATCAGTAATGTGTACAGTAGCATCTAAGAATAATATTCTGTTTTGAGTTCTTTTAAAGAGGAATTATATATTAAACACGTAGATACTTTCGATTTTTAAAAATACTAATAGTTTAAGTTATTGAATATTTGTTGTTAATTATTATAATAAATTACGTTTTCAGTTTTTTTAACTAAGCTCAATTTTTTATAATTTTTAAATGTTATTGGTTCCAGTCAAGCAATAAAAAAATTACCGTATTATATTATTTACTTTCTAATGATAATGATTTTGACTTTGACAGTTATTTAAAGACATCAACACGAGCGGAGCCGCGGGTAAAAGCTAGTATAATAAAATATAAAACGATCACAGTTCAATTGAAGTGATGAAATTACACGATATTAATGATTGATGGAGACGGATTTATTATTAAAGGCGATCTAAAGCAAGAAATACATGGCATATATGCGACATTACTTCTCCCTACCCAAAAAAAATGACTTTTTAAAAGACGAATGATTTATCGAAGAGGAATCCGTTGGCGCGTCGAAAAATTATAAATATTTACTTTATGCCTTAACCCTATTTGCAATAAATAAAATTCTAATATTAAATATTCCATGTAATAACTGGCGCCAATAAGCATTTTAACAATGACTATAAGTAGGGGAAAAACACCGGATTAATGTGAGTGATTCAACTACAGGGTTTGTCACTCCATATCCCACAAAAATAACTAACTAGAGGGCTGAGTAGTGACATTGATCGTATTGTTGTTTTTGTCGCTCCTTCAGAAATATTTAGTATTATCATTGTGGTGACATGTAATCACCCCTTACATTCCTACCTTCCCGTCTATCTGAAAACCCGGCTAGATGTGTTGGAGGAACTAAATGATCTAAAGACATTATTCCAATTCAAAATGATTTATTGATTCTTATCAATATTTAATAACAGACACAACACAATTCTAATTAAGGTATATAAACGAGAGTAGAGTGCAGAGGTGAGATATATACAAGCGGGGAAAATATTACAGAATTTCAACTGCATCGAAGAAAGCTTAAACGCGCACATTTACAACTACGCCTCACACTAATAATCAGAATTTACTTAATCAAAATCACGGTACCTTGTTTCTTAATGCTGCAGATCCTTCACGGAGAATTCAGGCACTCAAATTAGCTGGATGAATTGACAAAGACTCCACACTCCGTAATAGTTAATTCTACTGCTTTTCAATCTTCTAATCCGCTTCTCTTGGCACACACCAAGACGTATCAAACTCGCTTAACTTGTCAACAACTACGTGTCAACCTCTCGATCTCTTCACTTTACTTTAATTAACTTGACTTCTCACTTCCTCTTACTTAGCTCACTTCCACTCGCGAAAACCGAATTTATATACTATTCCTTATTTACATAAATCACGCTTGGCTCTCGATGAAGGTTGGTTGAAATAAATAATTTGATTTAAAGAGAAAAAGAAGAGGTTAGTGAAAACCCGTAGAGGTAACTTTATGGTAACATTTATGTTTCATTGTATACGAGGGAACAAATTGTACTTTAGGGTAACATTTATGTTTCATTGTATACGAGGGAACAAATTGTACTTTAGGGTAACATTTATGTTTCATTGTATACGAGAGAACAAATTGTACTTTAGGGTAACATTTATGTTTCATTGTATACGAGGGAACAAATTGTACTTTAGGGTAACATTTATGTTTCATTGTATACGAGGGAACAAATTGTACTTTAGGGTAACATTTATGTTTCATTGTATACGAGGGAACAAATTGTTATATAAACAAACCTTAATTGTAGAATTTTACTTATATAAGGATTTACTTCTTTCCTTACTTTAAGAATATTTGACAAATTGCTTCACCAATAATTCGAGTATTTTAATTAAATCTCATCAAAATCTCTGCAATTAAAAATTATAATACATGAAATATAAAGAATATCTACTCTAATTACTCCCAAATTATGTCACCCATTTCAGAAACTACAAAATATTTTTTAACATTATTCTTTTGTTATTTTAGAAATAATACATTAGAAAATGAACTATTGTTTGAATTTAGAAAAAAAAATATTTTTAATGGACTTCTGCTTCATTAACGTGACTTAAAACGTATTATGGCACGTCGTAATATTTTTTTAAAAAAAGCTTTTTAAAAACAAAATATTTTATGGCAGGTTTTAATTTTTGTTTACTGTTGAATCTAACAAAGTAGTTGAACTTCAGTACCGTCGACTAGTTTCAATTTATCTTAAGGTATACGACTACTTGCGACCACTTTTTTAAAAAAAATGGAGATATGGGTTTTTGTTGTTTTTGTTTTTAGATTTGTTTAGTACATTTCAAGAAAAATATATTAAAACTAAGAAGAGGATATGAAATTATTCTTACTAAAATGGGGGAAAAATTGGTAAAATTACAAAAAAAAAAAAAAAACCACACACACACACTTATTCTGTACCAAAAGTTTATGAACAAATTTTCGATTTTTCTTTTCTGATGTGTTGATGTTATTCAGATTTGAAAGACCATCAGGATATGAGATATTTTAATTTTTCCAAAAACTAGAGCACTGTATGTTAGTTATTATATGAAATTGCTTAAAAAAACAGTGATTATATTCACATAAGGGACTGTAAATTTTTTAATAAAACAGTGATTGATAAATCTGAAGGTTAAAACACTTCTACTATTATGCAGAACATACACAAAAAATTCAGTTATTATTTTTAAAATTTTTTCAGAAATCACTGTTCCCTTATGTACATTTTCATAAAAACACATTTTGAATAAAACGCGTTTTCAAGTCTGGCATCTTGCTTAAAGTAATGGAGCTGCTTTTACTAAAAAACTTGTAGTTTTTGTTCTAGTGAACGGAAAATAATAAACTTATTATAAATCTAATAAGATGGCCAATAAAATAAAGTCAAAAAAAATTTGTCAATTTTTGGCAAAATTCACAATTTTATGGTAATCGGATACTTAAGCATAAAATAAAAATATAAAAATTGATTATACGCTAAAATATTCTTTTAACTATCTTGATTATTAATCCAAGTATATATTAAAAGTCAAGTATATTAATAAGAAAGGAATAGTTTATTTAAAATAAATTTGATGTTTGCTATTTTATAAACAAAATATTCTCAAAAGTATTTTTATTCATTCAGAACAAGGTAACCCAGAAAAAGGGTATAAGGGGAACCCTTATAAACAAAGACAAATACGTAAACTTGAATTGAATTAAATAAAAACAATCATTATTTTTTACTTTAGTAATATATATGTGTTCCTACTTAAATTTTTGCTGATTACTACCTAGATAAATAAAAATCCGCTTTTGGAAATAGGCGTGCAAAGATTAAGGCTTAGCAATCTGTTAGTAATATTCTTTGGAACACAGTTTCTGGTCTTAATTTAGACATTCATCATGATTAGATTCTGGCACAGCCAAAATTCATAACTTAGATAATTGTGTAAAGGAATGCGTAGGAGGGGGAAAAGTAAACATGACAAAATGCATTGTTCAACTCCTGTAATGTCCTCTTATGGTGGAAAGACACATATTACTTCTCCTACGCTAGAAGATTATTACTGCTTTTACTCATTTTCACTCCTTTGATGTCCTTTCTTAATTTTGCTGTGTTTTGATATTTATAGCGTGTGGGATTTTTAGGATATTTGTTTGATATTTCTTATACCCCCGAATTTAGGGTTACCTTACAATGGAATAACTATACTGTGTGTGTGTGTGCGGAGGTGGATAAAGTTTGTGTGTATCAATTCACATTGTAGTCATTGTTTAATTGGTTAAAAATATTTCACAAAAATAGTTTTGAGTTATATATAATGTCGGAACTATAACGATGTCGCTAAACCCCGAAAAAAAGTTCGTTATATGGAAAATTTGCTATACAGAGATTCATCTTTCAATTTCCTTTATAAATCACATAAAAATATTTTAAATTCATAAACATTATATATTTAAAAAGTAATTATTCAAACCTTTTTGTAAATTAATATCTATTTTTTTATATATCTTACCTATCAAAAAAGAAAGAAAAACCGCAAGGAAAGTTTCTTGATGCCTTTATCCACTTCCTGAAAAATTAAATGTATTTCTTTGATGCTTAAGCACTTACGTTTTGACATTTTCGAGCGACAAGAAACGAAGTTACCAGTACGGCCGATCAACACTACAAATGAACGGAGACTAGTTAAAGGACACGGAGACACGAGACAACTCCACTAAGGATGAAAGGGGACATCGAAGATGTTTCCAGGGAGCTGGACAATGGGGTTAAAGGTTACATTTCTTGGATAAAACGCTTAGAATTCTATTGCTCTCGGCTAGTTAGGCACTTAATAAAACCACTTCAAGATTTATGACTATCATAAAATAGTGTTCTTAAAGAGAACAATTTGAAATGTCGAGAAATACTTCAAAATAGGGGGAAAAGTTCGTTACATAAAAAAGACACTTTGCTCTTTTGGGAGGTTATTTTATGAAGAAAATCGTGTTAATGTTTTTGGTTCCAGGAAAAAGTTCACTGTATAGAAAAATTCTCAATATAGAGGTTCGACTGTATTATTTCGATTTTTTTCGTTTGAATGGGATACATCGGTCAATTGCTAGAACAATCTTCGATGGCATCGTCTACATAGGCATAATCTTATTCATAATGATTAAACATCAACGCTTTATCATTTTGGCAAAATAAAATTATTATTCATGTCTTAAGTTGAAGATATAACACGCCTCACATGTTTCGTTATTAAAAATATTTCGCTTATGAAAGGAGTAAATAATTTCAATGCTTAGGAAAAAATTACAAAATGTACTGCAATACTCTTTCAATGGAGCATATAAGAACTCTTTTATTGAAAAAGGCGTTGGAGATAGTCTTTGAAGACGATGAATTATACTTCCTAATTTTTTAATGAAAATATTTCAAAAAAATTGTATGGTTTTATCAATAAAAGTCTCGTATCTTTTGCTTCTTTTTAAAATTATGTAAAAGTGTTATGGAGTTTTTTTTCTTTAGCGCATTTTCTTAATTATTCACATTGAATAAAAAGAAGTACTAATTAAGAATAAGAAGAATGTATAAGTATTGGAATAGTTTCATTTGCTCATTATATTTATATTCTAGAGTAATTGTCAAGTTCTAATTAAAACTATACACAATTTCTCAATACATATGCAAGAAATGTTCTGAAACTTAATTAGCTAGAGAGATTAGGAGGGTAAAGAACAAATAAAGTCAAGTCGTTCAGCATAAAGTATTAAAGCATTTCTTTTGACAAATTAAATGCCTTTTAGACTGATTTCAAAGCAACCGTAAAGGCTGGTATAAAAAAATGTGTATTTTCTCTACAAGAAACTTGTCTTTTGATTAAATGTCTTGATTTGTTTTTAATTTTTGTGTGATCATAAATCCAATTTTTAAAATATTGATCACATAATTCTCTGTAGTTTTCAACATAATTCTTCACAAGATGAGTGATAGTTTTTAACTTTTGACAGACCGATTGGTTGTTTATTAACATGGAACAATTGGAGACGTGCATTGTCGACCACCAAAATAAAATATGAAAAAATGTCATCTCGCACGCATGGAAGGATAATTTCATGGCAGTAATCATCTCCTGTAAATGAACTGCTGTCGAAAAAGTGGTGCTTTGTCCATGAGCCATCCATTCCCTTCACAAGAACTCATGGACCATCTCAAAGGGACCTTTCCCAGTTATTGGTGAGAGGAACCTGTGTCCTGTCTCCCTCAATATCAATTGACGTTGAGAATTGTTGCTTAGACTGAATGACTCTCATCAGTAAATATAACGTGACTTTTTTCACATTGATAAGATGTCCATTCCTTGTGTTCTTGATACCACTTAGAGATGCCGACGATGGGTTGGTATATGTAACATGCAGAACGACGGGTGAAAAGCCACCTTCAACAGACGTTTGATCACAGTTAATCGTAATGCCTGCCCTCCAAATGACGTTCGCAGCTGCAGAGTAATGTTGCCCGATATCTGGTCCCTATCTCTTTTTCTTGCAAAACGATATAATGAGCATCACTTGCCCTTATTTTCCTTGACCGACTACCGCCAATAATTTTCGGAGCTGTACCTGTCGTTTGAAAATCTTTCCAAACTCTTTTTCACTACCCCTGTTCAATTCTAATCTCTTGTAAAGCATTCATCAAACTACTCATCTCTCCAAGCTTTCAAATCATTCAACCCCATGGGAAGGCATCTTGATGGTTTCTTGTAGACATTATATTAACGGACGATTTCACCTTCACTTGCAAGGGGTGTCTGGAAATGAGTCAATTCTTCTTTTTAAGATTCATTGTCACTGAGCGCGTGCATTCTCTGCGTTTGCGTTCCTTGACATCCCCTACGTTGTTATAGTGCTGATATTTAAATACTTTCTACGGAGTTGCCTTTGGTCTGTATGTGTCGCAAAAATACCTTTTCAAGTACAAGTATACGGTTGTATATTGTATCATGTATTTCCCGTCTAAACTTTATAATAAACGTGCTGTCACACGTTCAGCGGTGTTTGAGGATTAGAATAAAGATCAGCCATAATCAGAACAAATCTATTTTATTATTCTATCAATTAATTCTAGCAACTCAGGGTAGGAAATGCACCTTTTATTAAGTATAGGAGCAAAATCACGGTAGGAAGGATACTTATTATTTAATTAGAATTCAATTAACTTACTCTTAAAACGTTTTGGTTATCTACGGTCTAAATTACCGTAATTCCTTCTCAGCAATTTGACGTTTAGTTGTTATTAATCTAATCCAACTTATTGACTAAATCGTCAATTAGCATTCGTTAATTATTCATCAATTAATCGTCAAGCAACTCTCGACTTGCTCACAACGACTTTCCGCTAACCACACACACTGCTAACTTCTTTTTCTTAACCACTAACTCCGCGTTCCCCAAAATTAATGCTTGCATATCATCCTTCATTTATATAAACAGTGTCTTCTTCTTCGGGGAGAAAGTTTTCAATAGAACAACACTTAAAATAATTAGTTTTCCCCAAGAGGATTAGTAAGAGGCTCGCGGATAGACCCATTACAGTTTTACAGACTTACATAAATATATATAGATATGTAGTAATCCTTGCGAGTGATAATTATTTCTTATTATTTCGGGAGTAGGTGTGCATGCAGAGGATGTTCAATTGATGAGGCATCGTCTTGTTATTCTACTTTATTTCACATTTATTCACATAGTCTTTCAACAATGTAGGAAGTGGACACGAAGCACAAACCAGGCTGCAGCGGATTATTTTACGAAGGACAAAGAGCACGAAAAGGCGGATTTTCCAGAAATCTTGGTATTTATACGATACGGGAAACGAAGTTCAAATCTCATGATCTGAGTGGATGGATAGATGTAGTTCAAAAGATTCCTGCTAGGTGGGTAGCTAGTTATTATTTAAACGCGGGTCCTGGAGGAAAAACAAAATCAATAATTAAAAAGTTATTTCGGATTAAATTAATGAGAATTAACATAAATACCGTTAAAGTGTGAAATCCGTTATTTCATAGAATAACTAGATATTTCATAAAATAGCTAGACAAGTAAATCAAAGTATATAAAACTATTGAATTATACGCTTTAACTTGGTATTCTATAGAATAACGATTACTTGATCGTTAAAGTATGAAATACGCCACTCTCGAAAGTTCTTGGAACCGATTCTAGTTGCTTTTAGTCAGTTTTGAACCACTTACAGACGCTTTGCAATGATGTGTGTGTGTCTACCTTCACACATTCTGTTGTGTTTAAACGTAGAATTTGGGCGGAGGATTTATATTAGCGTTTTACATTTTGGATTAGTAACAATTATTTTTGCATCTTGTTTTCAAGCAATGGCTTCTACAGGAACGGAGAATAAACTATAAATAAGAGAGATTTAATGGTAGAGATATTTGAATCTTTATTAAACAAGCGTGGGACATAGGAAAACAGTGCTGCACTTACTCGTCGAAAATTATTAACTTTGATAGCAGAAGTAAAAAGTGCTAAAATAGCACAGAAAAAAGTACCATGGGACTGTTGACCACTCCAGAATTATCATATTCCTTGAAGTTCAAGGAATATGAAAGTTAACTGAGCCAGTAGCAGATGCAAAACATATTCTTTTTCTTTCCTTTTCTATTAAACTAATGTCAGCAATATGAACAATAATAAATAATATCATTTGCTTTTCCTTATTATTTATCAATTAATCATCCATAATAGAGGTAAAATGTATTTTTCGAAAGATTGTAGCTATTTATGATAAATTAATTTATAAAATAACTTTGAAATTGTTTATTTTTCACTTTAACAGTCTATCATTAGTTATTTCATAAAATAACTAGATAAAGTATGAAATATTTAACCCATTATATACTTTAACTGACTTGTCTAGTTCTTTCATGAAAAAAATAGTTATTCTATGAAATAACTGAATTAGTTTGTTTAACGGTGAATACATATAAAAAGTCCCACTAGCGAAATTCAAGAAAATTATTCTAAAAAGATTTTAAGAACATCACACAATAAGTGGTTGTTTTTCTGGGAAATGAATTATTTTCATTCATATATTATTTATACCATTTAATATTTATTATTCTGATATAACATCTTTATCTAACTTTTTTTTCTTGAGACTTAAGGCCATTAAAATGCTGTAAAACTAGTATTCACGTACCTCTAAATCAAAAATATTTTCTTCTTCCAGAATGCAAAGAATAATTTAGTTTTAGAAGAAAAAAAAACGTTTTAAATTGTTTAGCAGTTATTTTTCTGTAAAAAGTATGAAAAAAAGTCTTAGTGTGTTACTGAAAGATATATATAATAGCATTCTAAAAGAATAAAGAAGTAGTCTGTTTTGTATTGTTTTTTAATGGAAATAAAAGAGGAAGATTGTATTCTAATGTAGTAAGCCTATTTTAAGAAAATGCCGCGTCTTATGTTGAGAAAAAAAATATTTTCTCTTTTTTTAAAAAACAAACTTTTATTGGATAAACGATTTGATTTTAAGTAAATAAAATAGCGGGATATTATGCATACAAAGTCTAATCTATCCTGCAGTATTATAAAGAGATTTATTGAAAACTTTGTATTATCTGAAACATTGTAGGGCAGATATTATACTATACAAAAATAAAAATTATATATATATATATATTTTAAATTAAATAAAGAATATAATGTCTTAAAGCATCCGCCTATTTGCGACATCTTTTTTAAAAAAAAAACGGAGATAATATGGGGATTTTTTTGCTGTTTTTGGATTTTTTTAGTACATTTTAAGAAAAATATATGCTATAATTAAGAAGAGAAAAAGAAATTATTATTACTAAATTGGGAAATAAGGGGCAAAAATTTACAAAAAAATAACATAAACATGGTACCAAAAGTTTATGAACAAAATTTCAATTATTCAATTCTGATGTGTTGCTATGTTATTTATTTTTGAAATAACTTTCAGGATAAGAGATATTTTAAATTTTACAAAAACTAGAGCACTTTATCTTAGTTACTATATGAAATTGCTTAAAAAAACAGTGATTATATTCATATAAGGAACTGTAAATTTTGTAATAAAACAGTGATTGATAAATCTGAAGGTTAAAATTCTTCTACTATTATACAGATTATACACAAAAGTTTTAATTAATTATTTTCAAAACTTTTTGAGCAATCGCTCCCCCCGTTTGAATATTTTCAAAAATTTCGAGTAAAGCGCGTTTTGAAGTATGACATCTTGCTTAAAGTAATGGCATCTGCTTTTACTAAAACACTTGTAGTTTTTGCTCTAGAGAACGGAAAATTATAAACTTGGTATTTTTATAAAGCTAATAAGAGGGCCTGTAAAATAAAATCATAAGAAATGCGTCAATTTTTGGCAACATTTGCAATTTTGGGGTAGTCAGAGACGTTAATACCTTTAACATCAATTCAAACAAAATATGTTTACTTATAGAAATTTTTCAAAGGTCACTTTCATAAGTTAACAAATGCACATTCAGACAAGATATTTTCCGTTTAAGTCTAACCTCGAATAAAACATTTGTTTTTTAAAATAAAAATGTTATATTTTTTCACATTGGTAATGTGTCTAAAACATGAATACTTCAGCTGTTTCGAGGTCACTGCATCATTATTTTAGGGCTTGGGAACAACATTTTTTTTCTGTATTGCAGGGCATCTTTATAAGAGTAAAATCGGTAGCGATGTACCATAAAATCTGGCATATGACGTGCACCTATACTTTCAAGCTACAATTTTTAATTTTTAGGTATATTCGCCGTATAACGAGCATCCCCTTTTTAACACCCTTTTATAAGCTTCAGTTGTATGTAACGGAATCTTTGAAATCAATTTTTACCCACTTTAAAAGGTCAGATTAATTCGAAATTTTGCTCACTTGTCTCGGATTGATGACAATACAATAATTTAATAATTTTGTTCCATTGTTCTGATAAAGGTCATCAGGATTAATGATTTCCCATTTTCAGATCCCATCCTTCATCTGGTGACTAATATCAGATCCCATTTCCAGATTTGGTGGTTAAAAGATTAAATTAAAACTTAGTGTGATTAACTATAAAGGGTGTTTTTTAGTTTTTTTTAAACTATAATTTAAATACGAAGAAACCTGTAATGTATGTGAGCAATGCTCTTATGATTTGAAAACATTTGTTCGAGGTATTATTCCAAACTTTCGAAAATAAATAGTGTACTTCTAGAACTACAACCTTTCGAGTAAAAAAGGAAGCTTTCTTTTAAATAAACAATATTTCTCGATCTATGTAGAAATCTAAGTTTTTTCTATTGGCGCTTTTATTTTTATTTTCCAGCTCTCGTTTTTATACCCGGCTTATAACGCGCACACGTAAATTTAGATATATATATTTTTTTGTGAGTTAAAATTGCACGTTATATGCCGGATTTTACGGTAATACCCTTATATTTTTTCAATTGCTACTATTTATTCACCCTCTACCTATATATATATATATAATATATATAATGTTCAAATTTTTAATCGTTAATAAAATACTTTCTGTTCATCGATTCAAGTTCAAATACATTTTTTTAAAAACTTGTAATGGATGGCACTTGATGTTAATACAGTTTTTTCGAATATTAATTCATTAATTAAAGTTAAAAATGAATAAATAGTAACAAATAAAAATAATAGTCCAACAGCATATATAGAAAAGAAAATCATTCGTTGTGCCCCTGAAGCGCAATGGATAGCGCGTTAGACTTCTAATCCAAAGGTCGTGGGTTTGAATCCCACCTAGGATGGCTTAATTTCTGAGAATGTCATTTTTTAATATACTTTTTATAAGAATAATTAAATTTAATAAATGAATAAAAAGAAACAAACAAAAAATAGTCCAACAACCTATATAGAAAGGAAAATGGAAAATTGCAAGAAATGAATAGAAAGTAATTTATAAATGATTCAAAATTTGAACAAGATATATATGTATATATATATAGAGAGAGAGAGAGAGTGAACTACTTGTAGGAATTGAAAAATAGCCGAGAAAAAAGGGCAGCTGAATGAAAACTGTGACTTAGAATAGTCTTTAATTTTAATCCGTAGTTACTAAAACCTTCATTTCTTAGACATAATATAAAAGTTGAACTATATTTAATACCTACGACTTGTAAGCCTCATCTGATAAAACACGAGATTAATTTACCAAACACGAACTTGAAATAAATATAAATACCCGATAATGTGTTAAATATACATTTAAAGAGTAAAAAAATTATTTATTAAGCAGAAGAATGCAAGCAACTCAGCATCTGATTATTCGAGCGTACAATACGGTGGAATTTATCGACGATGCGCGAAAAAATAAGGTCCTCAGATTATTAATGGCTAATCATTGTTCCGTAAGAGTTCTTCCCTGGTTTTCTCATTTAGGTTCATACACGTGCTGATATTTTCCTCTCATAATATTTTGCCTTCCTATGAATAACATTTAACATATATTCCCATATAAATATATCATATTAAATAAAACAGTAAAATCCTTTGTTAGGGATAGATTGAAAAAGAATTTAAGTCATATCTATCTCTTTCTTCATGGAAAAATTTCCTGATGTGTTAAAATTATGAAAAATTTATTTTATGCATTTAATTACATTGATTATTACATTTCCAACATCGATTATGTAATTATGTAGTTCTAAATATTTGATGTATAAATATATGATGCTTAAAGCAGTGGTTGTTTTTTAAGAATTCGTCATCTTCTGGATAATATAAATATTATTTCATATTTTTTATTTAATTCAGATCATTGTCTTCTAAAGAAATGTATCAATATTAATTCACCAAACAGTAGTTTTCATAAATTATTGGCTGAGTCATACTTTTCACGGGAAAAAGATGTTAATATATTTTATAATTTGTATTATTTACTTTTATTGTTAATAAATGGAGATGTAATGCAGAAGGTCAGTGAGAATTACCAAATATTTTATATACAGTGAAATCTGCCTTAAAAATTTTGAGACACATTAATATTTATTTTTGAAATAGATAATTAAATGTCGGAATGGTCACAGACGCTTTCTGTATATAAACACGAATATCTTAGACAATCCAACTGTGATAGTTTGTTTTTCACATTATTTGCGTAATTAAAAGTTCCTAGAAACATATGAAGGAGATTCAATCAAGGTACCTTTCGTTCCGTAAGTACGTAACATACCACTGGGCTAAAATGATCACTTTAGTCTGGAGGCTATTACTGGCTCATATCGATACCACCACCCTTACCAGTCAGTCGGTAGGCGAACGAACGATATCATTGTTATGGCGAGCGTGTGAGTTGTTGCTGTTCCTTCAAGTGTATCTGACGGCTTGAGTGTTGCGTCATGTGGATCTGACGGCTTGTTTGTTGCGTCATGTGGATCTAATGGCTTTTGGGTTGCTTTTACGGCGGGTAGATGGCACTACGACATCTGAGAGAAGGTAGCGTTTTTTCAAAGTTCAGCCAGGGTCACCAAT
Organism: Trichonephila clavata; assembly: GCA_019973975.1. Lineage (NCBI taxonomy): Eukaryota > Metazoa > Arthropoda > Arachnida > Araneae > Nephilidae > Trichonephila > Trichonephila clavata. The sequence goes on from BMAO01030744.1 coordinate 65,720, forward strand.
AAAGGAGAATCGACCTTGGTACCTTCCGTTCCGTATGGCACGTAACATATCGCTGGGCTAAAATGATCACTTTAGTCCGGAGGCTGTTACTGGCTTATATAGATCCCACCGCCACACATACTATAAATGCTTTTCTATACTTTTGAAAATGATTAGTTAAATAAATTCAAAACATTGTGTACTACTAGCCGTTAAAATTGCAACACTAGGAAGGAAAGCAAGAAACACATGCAATCTTACTTATTGTATATCGCAGAACACTAGAAAGAAAACATGATTAAATTTGTAGGCACTTTGAAAATATACAGAGTCTGAAGTCATTAAGCATTGAGACGAACTGGGCTTGGAAGACAAATGATAGAAACTGACTCCATGCTGTGTGCGTGTGCCTCAGGTCTAAGTCATACTTAATCAATTGTAGTAGCTGGAGAGTGGGGGCGATCCTGTGTTAGCAACCTATTACCATATGTTTTCAAAGGGTAAAAGATCTGGAGAACGTGCTAGAGTCAGGGACACAATCGAACATTCTATATATCAAAGTAACTCAAAAAACGACAGGCAGCACACTATCATGAGATATCATGTTGAAAGATGACTTCTTCAAGGCTCGATCACAGCCACGTCCTTGACATCTAAGGAATATAATGACGACCCTTCTCATTACAGCGAACAAAAGGTGTTCGTGTCTTATATCCAATGGTTGGCCATACAACACCTGGGGCATGACCCTTATGAAGATATCGAATGCAAGCAAGAGATATGTAAGTCCTTTTTGATTTATCCAGACACGGATACATTCATCAGGATGCCGCATGCAGAACTATGACACATCTGAAACGATTACTTGCTTCCATTCTAACATTTAGTTTTGTCATTTGACTCATCACTGTCGCCATGCATTTCTATGCTACTGTTTCGAGGGCTGTCACAATAATCATCGCTGTGTAGACAGTCTGCGATGTCTTAAATATCGTTTCACTATCGATGCAAGTGCTTGTCGGACTGCAAGCCAGCCCCCTTCCTGATTCCAGGTACGTGATGTAGCTGTTCGTTCCTGAATGAACGAACATGCCTGCCCTCTAGGCTATTTGTGGTGGGTCGTTGAGATCCTGCTTGACGTTCAATATGACTCACCTGAACCCATCTATTCAACATTCGTATGATAGTCGGCGGATTACGACCGATGCGAATAGCAATATCGTGGAACGATAGATTATACTCTTAATAGGCCACGGCCCGGCCTCTATACATTTCTAACACATGCTGATAGAGATTTATCCCCTTTGAACCATTTCTCCCTCCTATGATGTTTGATTGTCTATTAAATGGTAATAATTTTTATATTCTAGCTTCTTCTGCCTTTCGTGTGAATTTGAAGTTTGTTTCATCCTTTCTTCGTACTATTGCAATTTTAATGGCACCAGCAGTACACATACAGTAGAACGACGTTTATCCGAACGTTTATTATCCGGAGCGTCAAATATCCGAACCAAAGTCTGGATACTTTTTCGAACAGTGCAATGCTCAACAGTTGTTTCGTATGAGGCCACAGTAACGCGAAATCCCAAGGTGAGGGACATTTGGGGAACTTCAGTTGTGTGATTTGGTAAAAATCTGCGCGGAATATTAGGTCAGTTTGTTTCAAAGTGAGGGGGTGTATACGTGCTCTTTTGTTGAGTTTTGTTGATATAGAAACCTGGATGGCATACGATGCAGAAGACTGTGGATTTCAAATGTTAAACGATGACGATCCGTGCGAGAAGAATCCGACCCTGTCGCCGATGAAATGGAGGAAGACGAGGACAACAACAACGAAGAGTAGAAATATCTGACGCGTTTCTGCGTTAGAGACAGCTATGGAGTGGTACGAACAATAATCAGAGTGCTGTCCTACTCAACTACTGCTGCTCAAGAGACCTTGCAGCGAAAAAATGAAGGTGTACAATGGTACAGCGAAAAATAAGTGATTATTTTCCACAATCAAGGTAAAATTTCGACATTTTGCATTTATTTTGCTTTTTCTTCAAGCATGTTTCCCGCATGTGATGATTTTCAATATTTGTATAGTGTATACATAATTTTCGGTTATCCGAACAATCGCGTATCCGAACGGTGTTCGGTCCCAATTGATTCGGATAAACGACGTTCTACTGTATATGTATTCTCCAAGTTTGCATAAGCCTTTATTATTCATTTAAAAGGAATAGCGCTATTTCAATAGATCCACATTCTATATTCAAAAAAAAAATTAATGAATGTTTTATATAAATGCTGCTTTAAGATTTAATACTTATTTATTCCAATGACTAAATGTCATCAGTTTGAACTCCTTAGTTAAAAAAAAAAACAAGAGAAATGTGACATATTTTATTAATGACTTATGTTATCAATTTTGTTTAATACGACAAAGATCTCCTCTCGCAAACTGAAAAAAAAAAGTTTCCTCTTACATCGCACGAGATCCGAAAAAAAATTCTGGAATTTCCTAAATTCAAACTCAATTTTTTGTGTTCACCCGCGTGAAATAAAAAGAAGCCAGGCGTGATAAAATATTGCACAAAGAAACTAAGTTAAGCATTCTAAACACTTTAATTTATTGCATGCGCTTTGCGTTATTCTTCCTCATTTGCATATTCATTCTTGTTTTGCTTTTAAATTATCTTTTTTTTACAGTATAAGTTCCAACTCTTACCAAATTAATATAAGAACTTTCGGGGAAGTTTTGGTAAGAATAAAACAATGTTTATGGTTTATTCGCGAGTAATATTATTTTTTATTTAAATAAACATATTAAAATATTTTTATCTTCTCATTACAAATGTTGAAATGAGTTGTAATCTTACACCTCATATCCTCTGAGTGACTAAATTATTACAACTACCCATTCAGTACAATAGCGGACCATCTTTTGTCATTAATACTACATGGATTGTTTTTGACATTGACTCGATGAGATGTAGGTAGGTATTGTGAGGAATAGGTGACCGTATCCGATGCATTGCACTTTGCGATGCCTTCGTATTGGATGGTACTGGATCCATCTGCCCTGTTCGATCTGATCCCAGAAAATCTCAATTGGATTGCGATCTGGTGATTGTGCATGCCAACCAAGGAACGTAAAATATCTTTCATGCTCTTCGAAGCATATGCGAGCAATGACAGCCATATGACAGGAAACATTGACCGGTTGAAAGTGCCCATCTCTGCCAGTGTAAACCAGTAACATAACATAACGTACTTGATCTGTGGGCATTCAAGTGCTCTTCCACACGATTCCAAGGACCCATTCTACGCCAAAAATATCCCCCAAACCCCAATATTGCCTCCACCAACTTGAAGAGTTGTAGCAGTGTATGAGGGGGCCGTGTTTTCGTTCTTTTTTTTCTCCATTTTCACACCCTGGCATGTGCATGGTGTAATTGAATTTATGAACTGGAGACGTCTACTATTGTTCAATGATGACTGCAGAGTCTTTCAACAGGTCGTCGGCTATCATAGACATGTACGGCGAACAGTTTAGTCAGAAACGTTGGCAGTTTCTCCTTGATTAAAATCCCCCGCTTTTTGACGTACGATTGCTGTTCTGTTGGACTGAACAACTTTCACAATTCTCCTTTACGAGCGAACAATCCTGTTCCTGCCTGTGACAACTACAATCTTGGAGTGAGACCCTGATTTCTGCTTGATAATCCACTCTCTGTACTCATTAATATTGCTGCTTTAGAACACCTCACAATTGCAGTCATTATGCTGGTACTGGTTTCGATGCTTCGAGAGTCTACAATCATCCCGCGTTCAAACTCAGTTAAATCATGCATTTTCCTTATTTATTTACAAACAACACAGTGCAGTTGATGCTTCCCTATTCCTGCATTCCTTTTAATAGTTATCTCGCCCTCTAGCGTTATCAATTGGAAATTATTGCTGAACTTAATATACGTGTCAGGTGGTTATAATAGTTTGTTCACTAAGTGCATATGTATTTGCAGTGTCAGATGTTCCAAAATGTATTGCAGAAATTTATTATTATATGCCACCTAATCGTACCATAAGTTCCGGTAAAAATCTTGAGATCGTCCGCTATGAGTCAAATATGGCAGGCGATTTTGAATTTCTTCATCTGCAATATTTTTCAGGTAATTCTTGTCCTTCACACATGTTGCTCTAAGCAAGTCTGAGTTTGTTAGAGCATTCTGAACAGAATCGTGCAGCATATATTTCTCAGCATTAAGAAAAGCCTATCAGTTATTTTCAAGGTACTTAAGCACTTAGACATCAAAGGGCTATTAATTTTCAAATTATTAAAAAGATTTTTTGAGAATAACCACACTAAAAATCGTACTACAGGCATTTAGTAAGAACATCAGCTCTTGTCAAAGCAATCAGGGTGAGATTTCGTCGAAATCCTAATCGAAAAAAGTCTCTTCTGGCTGAAGAGAAGAATGTGTCAAAAAAAAATCTCCGATGTTGTCGCATATAGTAAATAAAGTCCTTAAACCAAGAGGTTATCGAAAAGATTTTTACTAAGTTATTGAAGCCCCCGTGGTATCTTAAAGTAAACGCACTAATGAAGTGGAAATCTCATAACAGTCACAGACAAATTCCGTATACTTTTTACATTGAAGATTCTTTCAATCAACAGAATAACCCTTTATATAGAAGGATTGCCCGAAATGCTTGCAGAGAGCTCATTATCCGGCTTCAGTAATCGTTTGGTGGAATTTTAACTATAAAGGCAGTTCAAAGATTCCCTTTTGCCAGAAAGGAGGGAAAGCCAAAGTAAAAGCTTATCAAAACAATAAGGGGAAGACGACCCAGTGTTGGTTGAAAGACGACGTACCAGACTTAACAGAGAACTTAATTCAGCACGGACTGATTTAAATCCACTCGACCATAAATTAGTGTTAGTATTGGAGGCAAAGGTGTGGCGAAAACAGCATCCTAATAAGAGGAGTCTTAAACGTTCTTTTAGAAAAGCAAGCGATGGAAATTCCCACGGAGGTAGTGCGTGTGTCCTTAGATGATTTGTCAAAGAGACTTAAAACCAGTTTGAAGTGGGAAAAAAGGTCATTTTGAACAAAAGGTGCAACATCTTAAATTTATAGTTAAATTAAAACTTAAAAAAGATTTAAATTAAAATTTTATTATTAAGTTTTTAAATTTTACTCCACTTTAATCGCATCAGAACAAAGCACGACTAGAAAATAAATCCCGATTTAATGTTAAATTTAGCTTGATAATTGAGACACAACGGTCATTATATTGATTTGAATTATCACACATGATATTAAAAAATAATGATTTTTAATATTAAAACCTATTTCTAACTTTTACTTATTGATTTTTGCTTATTTTAAATTTATTTTGCAACTACTTTTTGTTTTTAAATTGTTCTGAAAACTTCTGACGAATGAAATCACATATACACTGATATTTAGCCTTTGAAATTTTCTCAGGGGCCTGGCTCTGGTGTTTTTAGTGACTTATTTTCCTTTTCTCTGTATGTTGGATCGCTTACAACCCCACTTTGATGGAGAACGAAAATCAATCCATTTGTTCCTCCAACAACTGGCCACTTGTCTTGCCCCTCTTAAGAAAGCAGTAATCTTTTCAAATTTTATAACTACCCTTCAGGTTTTGCCAGGCAACCAGGATATGAGTTCTCGTTTGTGGAAGCGTAGGGAGCTCTCAAAAAGACTGAGGGAAACGTTGCTGTCCAGTTGAAACCTTCTCATTATGGACTTCGGGGTAACGGGTTGGAGGACTTTTTGGCACAAAAAAGGGAGCATATATTCTTCAAAAGTGTTGTTGACCTGCCCGTACATTCTTCTAAATTTGAGATAAAAAGAATTTTCAGACAGTCATTTTGTGTTGTGTTGTTTAACCCCTCTGTTGGAGTGGGCTTTGTTGATCTTACTTTTTCTTTTGGATTCATCTAGTATTGCTGCTGCGGCCTTGGCAAGACTTTTGTCCTGACAAAACTATCTTAGCACCTATTTACTTCATTTAATTTTGAATAATTCATTTGATTGTGTTTTATAGGAGTCTAGACTAGCCACGACTGTTGCTTTTTTGGATGAGTATAATGAATTGCACAACATCTTTAAGAGAAATAGAGTTCTTTGTCTAATGACCTAATGGTCCATTACTAATAAATTCTTCTACATATTTCTTTGGTGACTGATTATTTTCGAATGAGAGATGAAGGTTTTTAGTTCCAGTGTGACTGAAGACCTGGCACATTAATTGTTTAAAGTCTTTATGATCACATGGCATAAATTTTGAGAGTGGGCTACCAACTCAGATCTTGATCTCATCAACTGATTGCGGTTCAAAACGAAAGGGTGTTAGAAAACTTTTGTGTCTGACTGAATTAGACAATCGGAAGACTTCGCACAAACAAGTATCGTTAATTAGAATGAACTATTTGAAATAGTAAAATAATTTATACCATTATTTTCAACGCTGATATGACCTTACGTCTATTATATATGTCTTACTGTCATTTATTCTTATGCCCCAGTTCCAATATTTGAAATCTTACATGTCTTCCTCGTCACTTAACTGTGGTTCAGAATTATGAGGTCCTTCGCCAATAGACCTCGTGTTACTTAGAGCGGAGTTAATAAAAAAATCAAACCAATATTTGAAATATTTTTGACATACATGTATAAATATATTTGTCATTTTGTTATGGTCACTCATACACTTGAATTAATTCTAAAAATTGAATTTCTAGAAAGAATCTTTCTTTCGCGTGACTTGATAAAAGAATTCTGTTAAATCAAAGTAACGATTTTTGAAATGTTTCATTGTTGCTAAAATGTTTCCTTTCCGGTGAATGGTGAAGGCCTCTAGAGATGAATCTAATTTTAGGAGTATATCAAGTATCTTTAGACGCTATCTTGAAAGTGTTTGAAGGAAATATTCACCAAAAAATTTATTTATCTCATAGTGATTCCCATCGTTGTTTGTTATCACTTATCTGTTCATTTCACCTCCTAACAATTCTTAAGCACTTTTATAAATCTTTTAAAGGCCTGTAGTCTTCTAAAATACTTTCTATCTTTGTATTTTTATCTATTTTGTACAGTTGAACTTGGTTCTAGTACTTCTAAATTGTTTTCTTACCTCTGTATAAGATTGGTTTTTGTTAAAATTTGCAGGATTTACATTCTAGAGCAGGAACGCCCAACCTTTTTGTCCTTAACAGCACATTCTAGAATGTCTGTTGGATGGCGGGCACTATTTTTTTTCAAGATGAATTTGGAATGAATAGAGTTAATAATACATATACATAATATGCACAAAAAATATTTTACTCCAGAACTAAAACTTAACATATAAAAATTATTGTTTTTATTCCCTTGCAAAATACTTTTTAAGTAATGCATACAAAATCTACAAAGCATAAAGATTGTTTATAAAAATACGAATCTCAATGTCAGTGCGATTTTTAGCATAGCATTTCATCTATTGCTTCGTTGTTAGGCGATTATGACGATATTTCTCCTCGTGAACAGTCTTCAAGATGTTCATTTGTGAATCGTGATCCGTACTTTGATTTTATGATATTCTTTGTCAAAAACAGTGACTCACTCAAGTATGTAGAACCGAAAACCGATTTTAATTTACATGCTGTATTTTTTAAGAGTGGAAATTTGTTTCTGTCAATTACATTCCAGAATTTTAGGACAATGTCGTTTTAAAGAGCTCTAATGCACGAGGGGGAAAAATCGGTCATATTTTGCTTTACGTTGGTATCTGTGGGAACGCAATTTCTATTTTCTTAAAAATGAGAACTTTTACGTAGAGTAATATTGAAAGTTAAATGCTTTTATTCTAATCGTACATCGGTGGGAGCATATTAAACGATCAGCGGGCTGGGAACCCCTATTCTAGAGCATCATTTTGTTATAAATTCATGAGATTCAGAGAAAAATAACGTATCCCTAAAAATAAATTATAAAACTTCACTTTGTTGGCTGTGGTACGATATACTCCATACTTATTAATTAAATTGACGTGTGAAAATTTTGTTTCATACGTCAAAGAATTAGATAATTATGACTTAATAACATACATTCTTTAAGAAATTAAGATTTAACTTAATCTTTTTTTCAAAATTTTAAAATTTTACTCTTACGAAATAAATATATCAAATATTTATAGTTACGTAATTCAACGAAACTTTTAGTGGTTACATGTGGTTAAAAATAGCGAATTTAGTAATCAGAAATATTCAGTTTCATTTAAAAACTGCCCAGAAAATAGTTCGAGAATACATTTTCTACATTATGATTCCTTGGAAATAATATTTTTATTCCTTATTATCGTTCTATAACCAAGGAAATATTTGTAAATTTTGCTTACATCCTAAAATTTAGCAATATTTCATTAACTAAGGCAAATAGTACACTATCAACTACATGAATCATTGATAAATAACTAGTAGAATGAAACTGAGAATATTTCATCATTAGAATTTCCTCACAAAGAAAGTCTTGTTATAAGAAAAACACCTGCAATTAAACAAAAATAAATAGCATAATTTGCATGTTATTGAATAAGAAACATCTGACAACATTTGTTTTATGTTGTTGGCTGGTTCTCAAGAATTAAATGCCAGGTATAATATAATAATATTCGAAAAGCAACGTTCACCATTTTTAAAGTACAAATTTTACAGTTCCTGCTTGTTATGAATACAATTTCTTTTCTTTGCATTCTTACATTCTCACTAACTTTGTTTTTATAGCAATATTGTAATCGTGGTTCCTTCTTTTTAGCGAAAGAATGTGTTAGACGAGGGAAAAAACATGCGACAAAATTCATTGCCTTACTCGTGTAATGATGCTTCATATCACAAGGGAGACATATTTTATTTCGCGTCATGTTGTGTTGCCAACTTATAACAGTTTTTACTCGCTTTTTTTATATCTTTGACATTTCTTCGTAATTGCACCAAGTTATTGAATATTTTGCAAGCAGGGTTTTCACCCTTTTTTTCAGAATTTTGAGCTTAATATAAAATAACTCCCAATTAAAAATATTCGATCAAACAAAAATCAGCATGGTGGAAGATTGGTTAAATGATTTTGAAATTGTCACAGTTGTGCTTTTTGCTGTAAAATATTTGCCTTTCTAGAAATCTTGTAGAAAATTTCTGTTTTCTATTGTATTAATATTCATTTCATATAAACTTCGAATTTTTTGTTTCTAGTTGGAATGTTTTTTGCTCTAACTGTGTAAAATGACTCATTTTGACACTAATAAAATGAAAGAACGTGTTGTAACAGGATTTATTGCTCTCACAGAAAATAAAACATCTTATATTTTCCAGAAAGGGATAATATATATTGAAATGCTTATTTTTTTAAATTGAGTTTTTTCCCCTGAAGCACTTAACTCCATATTTAACAAAATTTATAACTTATTGTTTTATACCTAATTTTTTTTTAATGAAAAAAATTATAAAATTCTCGTGCACCATAATGTATCCCACGGGGCTTACAGAAGTAAAGTATTAATCACACATTACAAAGGAAAGAAGCAAAAAACAAAATTTGAGCTTATGAAGAATTACAAATATTTACAACAAATTCATAGAACTTTATAAAAGCACTTGTGGTGGAAATAAGTTGGTGAAAATTCGGAGGTCAATTCATGTTTAATCCCTTGAAAGCCAGTCTTAAGATCTTTCTCTCTCTCTGATATATTTGCAACACAGAAGGAACACATGTTCTGCCTTTTCTTCGCCACCAATGTTGCAATCACTGAAAGATGATGGAACAAAATTAAATTTGTTCAAGTAGCTTTTAAAGTTACCATGACCAGTTATAAATTTAATTATTTTGCAATTAATATAAAAATGATGACATGACAGTCTCTTATTAGTCGTTGGAAAAAATTTCTTTGTTAAGCTTCTTTTATTTGAAATGAGATATTCGTGGGTTCCAAGTCTTCACCATTCCTTCCTTTATAATCTTCTTGTAAAATGATTTAGGAATATTAACGGCAATGGCAATTTTGCGCTTGGTTGCAGTCTGTGCAAGCCAATTGGCTCTCTCATTGCCAAGAATGTCCGTGTGTCCGTATCTAATAGGTATGTAAAATCGTTTTCAATAAATAAAACGGAATTAAGCATTTTTAATTTAAATATTTCCTTTTAATTTTTAAAGTTGAAGAAAATTTTTACCAAGTTTTTGTTTTAAGATACTGATTAAAAATAGTTTTAATTTTTTCATCTTGTAATACACAAGAATACAAATAATATTATTTTCTGTTGAATATATTGGGGTTGATCATCTTTCAGAGGGTAAGAAGGGTCCACGTTAGTTAATATGCAGTTCCTTTAGAAGTAATTCTTTATTAAATATGAAACTCTCCGTAATTACAGCTGATTTAATTAGCAAAAACAATTGACATACATAAAATCCACACTAATATTTATAAAATCAGCAATGGCATGAATTCAATGTTAACACAGTAATCACAATATCCTACTTGTGTATGAAAACGCGCAAGCTCTCTCAAACTTTTTACTCTCACCTGCTATTGCTTCCGTGAATTTTTCTTATGTAAGCCTTGAAGAACTTTTTGGAAATTTCTCACTAAATAATCATCCCATTCTGGATTTTCCCGAAAATATCTATTTTTGTCGCAAATTGGCGACAGCAGCACTTTGTGCCACCAAATTTAACGCGAAGTTAACGACCAAAACTACGCAATCCTATTTTGTACTATTATTAAAAGAAAAATCTTTCTTGCTCAAAAACAAACTTTCCGACAACAATATCATTTGCCCAGAGAAGCAAACACAAAGTCAGAAATCTCCGTAGCAATACAGATTTTTTAAAGAAAAAAAAAAGTATCACAAAATCTTCTCACTGAAAAATTAAATTTCACGATTTATTGTTTTTGTTAAAATCGAAAAATTCCTTTTTGTAAATTCCAAAGATATTTTTCTCTTACATTCAAAGCATTATTTCTTTTTTGAAATTTATTATTTGATTCGAATTTTTTTAGTTTATTTATTTATTTTTGGTTGAATGACAAAAGCGAATTTTCATAAAATTAGTTTGTTTAGAACCTTTAGAAAATAAGAATTTAAAAAAATCTCAGTTTTATTTAAAATGTAATCAATTTTTTTCTGGATGGAACGCAGAATATTTTGAGAGGTACGATAAAAAGCAAGAAAAGATGTATTTGTTCATCAATCAGGATTAAATCTTTTTTTTTAGTATCATAGAAAAAAATGCTGATAAAAAAAACTGTGTATTAATAAAAATAAAGCTTTTTCTTGCAATTGCAAATAAGCGTTTTCCAATTCGACAAAAAAAATTTCCACAACAAAAAATGATTTTTTGATAACTGATTAATTATTTCTTTTTAACAAAAATTTTTTTATATAAAACAACTTTATATTTTCTTAAAATGAAATTTTTTTTCTTAATATGTAGAAGACGGAAATATTGAATTACGGCTTGTACTTTCTTTTTCTTTTGTATTACTACATTTAAAAAAAAGAAAGGAACGTTTTGCACATTTCTTGAATTTAAAAAATCGGATTTTGAGATTCTTAAATTGCAATTCATTTTTTTTTTAATTCTCACAAATTGGAATTTTTATCAAGAAAGATATGATTCTTTGTTTGTTAATTAGTTCATATAGCTAATTATCCTTAAGAACCAAATTTTATCACGTCTGTTTATTAAGTAACAGCTTTGGATAATAAGCAGAACGTGTTTGCAGTACTTTTTTTATTTATTTATGTGTATTTATATTTCTTATTTATTTTTCATTTTTATTTTTTTCCAAGATAGATCTGTCCATAGGTTATTTCCTGATATATATTTAATGAAGTGGCAACTATTGCCAAAAGAGGAACATATTTAAATGAATTCGAATTAAATACAATA